>PVKB01007376.1:0-36649 GCA_004027205.1 Ctenodactylus gundi | reverse complement strand
AAAAAATGTCCAGCTCAGAAGGTTTTGGTTGGGAGCAAGGATTCTATAGACAACTCGAGGCCATAGCTGTTACACTCTGACAAAACATTGTCTTCGTTTTCCCCATGCCCCAGAACTTTGTGAATGACTGAGATTAAGGGCTGCAGACTAATTAATCTTGTGGAAGAATGTTTTACGCAGTCCAATATTTAGGTACTGATAGCTGTTTTTACACAGATCTATGATGAGAATCAGAAACAAAAAGCATATGTGCAATGTTTGCAGATTCAACAGAAAGGAAGTACCTGCAAAGCTGGAGCAAAGGATGAGTGCTAAAAAGATTAGCATGGAAAAGAAGACAAATCTTGTATCAGGACAATAGGAGAGATGGCTTGAAGGCACCTCAGGATTCCACAAAGCCCACCTCCCCAGGCTAAAATGCAGCTCAAAGGAGCAGGCCACTTTTATTCAGTGTGCCTTTCTGCTGCATGCCTGTGCTTTGGAGCTAGACAACCATCTGTACATGGAACTCACTGGGAACTGAGCAAATAGATGTTTCCTCTTCAGATTGTGGATATTGCATTTCCTGTCCCAGTGACAGAAAGTGACTAAGACACAATGAAAGATTCTCTGTCCTTCTCATAAGCACACACACGCACATGCACACACACACACACACACACACACACACACACACACACATATACTCTCTGTCTCTCTCTCTCTCTCTCAGAGAACTCTAATTCATTGATAATCCATGTTATCTCTTTTAAAAAAACTTTAACCTAGCAAAGTATTAAAGTTGGATTCAGTTTTTAGTTGGATCCTATTTTCACTGGAATAACAGATCAACTGCTTTTTTTTTTTATTTGTAACCAAGCTGACTCATTTTATAAATCACCAAGGGGAGCTACGAAAAGTCAAGATTTATGTTTGATTGTATCGTTTTGTAGTCTTCACAAAAGACTGATATTAGATTTATCCTTGGAAACAATAATAACTTATATTTTATAATGCTGTAAAACTAACAAGGATGTTTACAAATTCTTAATATATACACTTAATTTATTATATTGAAATTAAAAATTTGAGTTATACCCTTTTCATTTTTTGTTAGATTTGTTTTTGAAAGCCTTGCTAATGAGCTAACAGAAGCAGATCAGAAATAATTGTTAAGGTCATTGATAAATTTGGTGTTCCTTAAAGCCAGCCTGGACTATATTGTTCCTCAGTTGGGACTGTTTCCAAGTTAGTGTTTCTCGATCTTGGAGTCCCAGTAACCCAATTAGTTCAGCCTATTCCCAATAGCCGCACATGCTATCCCTGGAGGTTAACATTCTTCTACCATGTTTTCCACCAGAAAAACTTTATGTAACAAGCCCAAGATGAAAGGCACCAAGTTCATCGCTGAGTTGTATAGGTTGGGATGCACTCAGGAAACTAAACCGATAAAAAGAAATCTCTCATGAAAACTTTTTTGCACTGTGCCTGAAAAACAGATATGAGGCTAACATCCAAAAAAAAAAAAAAAAAAAAAAAGTAAGGCTTGGGTTACTGAGGTCACTGTAGTCATCATAAAAGACTTATCCATCATTTCACAAATGTGTAAAAACAAATAGGTATGCTCTCATACTACAAACAGGGAAATGAGACAGGTGCATTTGCTTTATTATAAAAGTTTAATCCATAATTTTAAAGTTGATATGAATTATTGTCAAAAGTTATTTTACTCAATAATCAAAAATATGCATGTCTCAGTTTCATGTGCACTTCCTTATGTTAGTTTGCCCAGACTACTGAAACAAAATTTCTACCAATACAGTGGCTTCTAACAATTTCTTAAAACCAAATCTATGATTGAGGCAGTGGCAAAATCAGCTTCTGTTCAGGCCTGTCTGCCTGGCTCGTGGGCCACTGGCCCTTCCTGTGTCTTTGTGTGCCCTTTCTTTTGCCAGCTCAGAAGGCTCTCTGGTATCGCTTCCTCACAGTTCTGCACCAGGGTCCTCTCCTTTTGACTTCATTTAACCTAATTAACTTTTCTGTATCTAAGTAGAATCACTTTAGAAGTTGAAACTTCCTGGATGCATTTTAGAGGATATAATTCAGCCAGTAACAGTGTGGAATGGCAGTTATACCAAATTTTAAAAGTAACTTATTGTTGGGAGCTGTAGGGCACACCCATAGTCCCCGGTACTTGGGAGGCCGAGGCAGGAGTCCAGCCGGAACAATAGAGCAACATAGCAAGACCCTACTTCAAAATTAGAGATAAGACAGGTCTGGAGATCAGTGTCAATAAGTCAGAATAGCTCAATGAAACGCCTTGAGTTTAATTCCAAGAAAAAACTTAAGTCAAGAAAGATTTGTGCAAAACAGAAAACTACAAAATACTTGCTGCCACTAGCTTTTAAGAACTTCCTTTTAAAGTATATGTTATTAAATTACCTTTTTAAAAATGACTAGAAGGTAGTAGAGCCATAAAACTCAACTTTTATTTTGAATAGCTCAGCTCATCTTGTGCTGAATCAGAGGCTGTCCTTTTCATCACTAGACTGTAGCAGGTGTAAAGGAAAACACGTGGAGACTTAAGGTGTGGACCCTGTTGGTGTGCTAACCGATTGCAGGAACATGGAGAGAAATTTGGTTAAAACTGAAAACAGAAAATCTTTCTCCAGAAAAAAAAAAATCTTCCTTTTCTCTACTTTAAATACTGTCAAGATTTGCCACATGTGTAATTTGCTGTAATAAATGTGATTTGTTGTGAATGATTCAATATAGTAAAAGAGAAAAAGGCAGGGATCATATCTAAGCAGAGATTTAAGTGTTGATTTTCTGCTTTTTAATAAGGTGTGCTGAATGTTATACAACAAAAATTAGAGAAAGTTCCAGACAGGAATGTCCAACCTGCAGCCCATTCCTTGTTGGTTTGGCTTGGTTTGGTTTGGTTTTTGGTTTGGCTTGGTTTTATGAGTAAAGAGAAATTGTCTTGGGCCACATATAAAATATCCATATCATACAGCTAGTGCATACCAGTGTTAAATCTTCCATTTTAAATGTTATCATTTTAACATTTAAAAAAAAAACCCTCAAGGGTAAAAAAAAAAAATGGTTGCGTATACCTGTATAGAATAATGGCCCCCTGGCGGAGGTGAGGAGGTTCCATCTAGAGCACATCAGATCAAGTCTGCAGATGTTCAGAGTTACCATGCCTGGCCGGTGGGCTGGGGTTCCCAGTGGTTACTAGGAGCCAAGGCTGCTGCTCAGCATCCTCTATTGGGCTGGTTGGCGTCTACAACAAAAGTTATCCTGATTCAAAATATCAGTGGTGCCAAGATCAAAAGCCCCGATCAAGAGCAAGATAACTGAGTGACAGAAGACCTTATTTGCTTTAAAAATCTCTCTTTTTGAGAGAGTACCAAGATGTTAGGATAAGTTTGTCTTCCTCAGGTGTTTGGGTCCACTAATCATTAATTTTCCACAATGCTCTTCCCAAAAAATTTCCCGTGTACTAAAACCTACAACTGTTGCAGAACTTGACAGAGCTATGGTCTAATATTTTAACATCTGCTCTCTGAAAATGACAACAGCCTCCTTTCACTGTGAAAGGAAAAATAAATTCTATTTTTATCAGCCCATGAGCATGAAAATTTTTGACTCTCAGAAAAAAATATAATGCAGAAAATTACAAATCTCAGCTGCTGCGTGATTATACATTAACTAAAATCAGAATCTTCTTTAAAAGACCTTTTCACCACTATCCTCTGCGTCTGGACAGAGCCTGGCATGTAGTGGGCATTCGGTAAAACCCAGGCTGACCATTACCCATCCTTTCTCCTTTCCATTCAGGCACCCGCTATCCTTGTTAATCAGGATGATGAGGGGGTTCACACTCCGATTTAGGCTTGTCACCGTCCGTGTCATGAGCATGAGGCAGAGGATAAGGCACTTTGCTCCCTGAGAAGCAGACCATGATCTGTGTTCTAAGCTTATTCTGCCTTTAGGTATTGCATATGTCACATTACTGAGAGTAAAATTATTTCAACTTTAAAAAATAATTTGTTTTTAGTACATTGTATCAAGGGTTACCAGTTGTTGAACCTTGCAAAGATGTAATGTATAGAATTGAGATTCGTTATGTGGGAGTTTCTGGGGTCAAAAATCAAGCCATATCTTGCAGTTGGGAGCAAGAACTAGAGAAAACAAATTTTCTTTGATATTTTTCAAAATCACTTAAACTGATTAGAATTGTGACCCCCAACTTCTCTGCCAAGTGCTTGTGACAACTGAATAACAAAGGCCAGGTTGTATTCTGTTTTCTTGTCAGAGCACTCAGCGTACTCTTGGCTGTGCTTTTCCTTGTGTTTGATAAGTATTCGGATTCCAGTCAGAGAGGCAAATTCTGCTATTTCAGGACACATAGAACCCCCTTTTGTTACATAAGATAGTTAGCTCATTTTCAAGAAAAAGAAAAAAATTATGAAAGAAAAGGAGGAGGGAAGGGAGGGAGGGAGGGAGGGAGGGATGAAGGAAGGGAGAGTTGGAGGGAAAGAGAAAGAGGGAGGATAAATGGCCTCATTAAAGATATCTTACTTTCTCCCTAAAATTCTAAATAACGTGTTGCAGATCTATGTCCGGGGCCAAAATGTCTTGGCAATATATTTACATTTTTTTAAAAATATGATTCCACTGGAGCATATAATCTTCCAAGACAAGTATCTGCCGTGTTCAGAGCAAATGAGGTTCCGAACTCCATCCTTCATCTATATTTTCCTGCCAACTACATCTGTTTATGCTAGATAAGATACAAAAGGAGTATGGAACCTAAACATTTCACATACAAAGGAATGGGCAAGATTTGTTATCAAGAACAGTTACTCTTGGTGAAACTATCTTCCTTGGTTCTTATGGTTGGATTGTCTTCTATTTTCAAAAGAAGATACATGAATATGTAACACAGAATATTTAAAATAAATGTCAAAAGGAATAGCTAGAAACATTAAGAAGAGAAACATACAGCAGTGGCCATATTATTAGCCAGTACTTGAGCATATACTACAGGCAACTTACAGCTCTGAGAGTTTCACATGTATTATCCCTACCATGGCTCTGTTACATGGATACCACTGTTATCACCGTTTTGCTGATGAGGAAAAAGAATCATCACAAAACCAATAATTTGCATGGTGTTGCACAGCCCATAAGTGTTGGAATTAGGATTTGATTTCAAACATTCTTGCTTAGAATTCATCTGCAGATCCTGGTCACTGTACTGCCTTTCAAATGTGGTGTATCACTTTTCTGAGCATCAGGGAAGGGAAGACAAGAATATTCAGTACTTATCCCAACTGATAAATTCTTAAAAACCTACCAGGTGGGTTGGAGTATGAAAAATCTTGTTTAAACCTCCTGATATTGGGGTCAGTGCCTGAGTTTTGTTCTGTAGTATCCACCCAACCCCTGTCCAGGGAGGTGACAAAGCTAGCCAACAGAAAGCAAACCTTCTCCCGCACCACCTGTACTGTTTGGTTCAGGCACTGAGCACTACTTCCAGTCAACAGCCTTCAACCTGAACTGGAGGACAAAACACTTCCTGTTGCATTTTTACAGCATGTGGTGGGTTTCCTGGGCTGTCACAGAATCTAAGTTCTGCTTCTGGTTTCCCACGATTTAACTCTTCCTCTGATCCTGAGCACAGGAGCCTTGCTGGTCTGAGCCCTAGATTGTGCCTGGTGCTATTTCAGGAGACACCCGAGCCTCCCCTGTTCAAACACCTCTGCTTTTGTTTCGTTTACCTTTATTCATTTCGTTTTGCACTGGCTGAACCCCAGGAGTAACATATGCACTATGAAGGAAAAGATACCACCAGACCCATTTCCTTCTTCAAGGAGAGAATGACACGTATGTTCAGGAATAGCTGAGCAGGCCAGAACACTTAATCCAAGCATAACTGCTACTTACTCCAGTGTTTTCTCTAAATAAACCTGTAGCTGAAATGTTAGTTACATCAAAACTTCAAGAAATTTGTCAGCTGTTCCCCTCCCACTGTGGCCCTTCCCATTTCAGCGCAGGTGTGGTCACCTACAGCCACTGTCCTGGAATCTCCATCTCCCGCTGTGTACCCCTCACCTGAGCTCCCCTTGCCTTAGCACTTGCCAAGTTGTGTCTCCTGACCTCCTGGTGTGGCTCTCTGCTCCTGTGGACTTCAAACAGTCTTTCTGCAAGCAGTGCCCGTGTCTTACTCACTTCTTTCCGGAGTCACGAAGTCTGGCACATAGAGTGACTCCAGTTATTACAGACTGAAAGGAACCTTGTTGCCCTTCAGCCCTCGTGCTGTCCTGTGATCTGACCTGTCTTTCTTGTGTTCAAAATTTCTGAAAGTGCCAGAATGTTTTAGTGACTTTGCCCTTCAGAACTTCTGAGATCATAACCTTCCGTTGCTTCTCTGCCCTTCTAGGAATATCTTTCCAGAGCTATCGAAGGAAACGGGAGGCATCATGTCCATGATTGCAGCTTTCTACAGTGGCAAGTCCATCCTCATCACAGGGGCCACTGGCTTCCTGGGCAAGGTGCTGTTGGAGAAGCTCCTTCGCACCAGCCCTGACCTGAAAATCATTTACGTCCTCGTGAGGCCCAAGGCCGGCCAGACGCTCCAACAGAGGGTTTTCCAGATCTTCAACAGTAAGGTGTGCCTATGCAAGGGGCCCTGCCCAATGGCCTATGGGAAGGACCCTGAGGGATGGACAATGCCTTAGGGTAACATGGCTCCCCGCATGTGCCCTTACGTCCCCATAACGCAAGGGGCAGCCAGAAGATCTGTGCAGACAGAGGAAAGGAGTCACAACAAGACAGCAACCAGCAGTGCCTGGCGATCTTTGGTCTTTTTCCACGAGAAAGGAGAGACTACTTAGATGCAGGCTGGGCAGGCAAGGGCAAAATCTTGTTCTGGAATTGTTAATAGTCAAGCCATGAAAACTCCCATAGTGGATACTTGAAATCTGTGGCTAATTCATCTGAACTCCTCACTAATTTTCTTCTAAATTGAAAGTAATCTGTATCCCACTCTGATTTTAAATATTCTATCACATTCTATCACACAATAAATGTGGTAGTAAGTAGTCATGCCTTTCTTTCAGTTGCCCAAACCATGTGGTTTGGCTCAGATATTTCTGGAAATTTGATATATCCATTACCTTGCAGTTCTTCTAAGATAAAAACATTGGAAAAGAAAAATAATCTCTGTGAATGAGAACTTGGGTATTGAACTCACTTTCTCCTCCAAAAATATACTCCCGTGTTTTAATGTACAAATTTCCAGGCAGTCCAGGCTTTGGTGTCAAACACATTTAAGTTCAAATCCTGGATTATCAATGTATTATCACTTCACCTCTAAAGCCCCAGATTTTTGCTGCTTAAAATAGAATTGACAATTATCTTCCAGAGGAATCAAACAAGAAAATGTCTGTTCCCAGTTCATAACACCCTCTGGAGTACGGAGGATCACCTAGCCTGTGCAAAAAGACTAAAAGAAGTATGGTTTTTGTTTCTCTGTCTGTCTGTCTTTTTATCTCTGTCTCTCTCTCTGTCTCTCTTTCCCCTTTTTATTTTAAGACAAAAATCACTCCAGAGTGTAGAACATCACCATCTAACAGATATCTACCTATATTTGTGTACTAATAGATGTCTATATTTTTTGTACAACATAGTGTAGACCACCCACACCAATGATCCAGTTTGTCTGCTGGTAGCAGGATAGGGTTTTGCTCCAAACCATCACTGAACTGGAGATTCCTTTCCTTAGCTCTTGGCTTGACTCAGAGGTAGGACAATACTAACAGCTAACATTTACTAGTACATGGTAGACACTGGTCCAAAGGGTTTCCTGGGCTGTTTTATCGTTATCTTTACAATCACCCTAAGTAATAACCATTCCTATCACAATGTTATAAGTGGAGAAACTGAGGCCTACAGTGTTAACAAAGGTTAACAAAACTCCTAGTGTGACTCTAGGGGCACACCATTGTTCCTGCCCCACACTGCCTTCTGAATAACTCGTGGTTCTTACAAATAAGACCAATAGGCTGATGTAATATAAATGAAGACCTGGAATGAACCCTCCAATTCCTCTCCCACACGGCTTTGCTAGGTTACTTATCCATGTGGACTTCACGTTTGTCACACAACAGACACGCCCCTTCGCCTAGTAACTGTGCTACCAAATGTGGATTCTAGAGGAATAGTAGCAGATTGTCTTGTGGTCATCACAAGCTTCACCTACCACTTCCTTTTACAAATACTGTATTTGGTAACCTAGAAACATTATTTCTGCCCTAGGAATCTTGATTACTGTGTGTATAACATCTACGAATCTGCCTTGCAATCCTCATACCTACTTCCATATTGGGTAATTTATTGTGAACTATTGGTTTCTATAGACAAGGGCTCTCAAAGTATGGTGGCCCTGAGAGCTACCTGTTGTCAGATAACCAGAGCGTGGACTTCAAAGTCAGGATCTCCTGGGCTGGAATCTCAGCACCGCCGGCTGGGTGTGTGGCAACTTGCCTTGTGGAGCCTTGGCTTGCTTACCTGTGAGATGTAGTAACAATACCTTGCTTATTAGGAGAGTGAATCAGCCTCTCTGTCTGTCTCTTTCTTTCTTTCTTTCTCTCTCCTGAATTCAAATTCAGATCTTCTGTCATAAAGTGTATTGGCTTTAACCCCAACCCCCAGGACCTCACATTTACTGTTAGGATAATTTGAGTTATTTAGATAGATTTTTTTCTCGGTATCTTTTTTCTTCATGAAGGAATCTACTGTACATAATCCAGCCTAAACATTTATTACTTGTGGTAAGTCACTACTATGTCTAGACAGCTACTGTGCAGGAAATGCAAACAGATTCAAGGAGATACGTTAGAGATTCTATCCTCTGACTAATAAAAAAAAGTCATTGGCTATAAAAGCACCCATTTTGTTAGAACTATATGATGTCAGACATAAAGAGATTTTTCATGGAAGGTATTAGCTACTATCTATCTCCAGCTGCTCTGTCTACGTTGGATATAAAATTATTTAGTGAACACATTTCTTCCTTTGAAAATAGTTCCTTTATTTGTTGTCTGTATCAATGCTATTCAATGCAGTATCCACTAGCCTCGTGTGACTACTCAGATTTAAACTCATTAAGGTAAATGAAGTTGAAAATTCAATTCCTCTCCCACACTAGCCACAGTTCAAGAACTCAATAGCACGTGTAGCTAATAATTAGTTTATTGATCAGAGCATGTATAGAATATTTCTATTATTGTATGAAGTTTCCCTAGCAGCATTAATCTAGAAGTATCTTGTAAAGTATTATTGTGACCTAGTCTTTCATACTACTTGTCTTCTTTGATAAGTCTACAGATACATATCAAAAGTCTTTACTACAGTCTAAGTGTCTGGGAGGTGCAGAAAACAGAAAGACAAAAGTAACATAGAGCCCACTCTGGGAAACTCCTGAGTGCAAGACACTCTGTGCTCTCTAGGGAGGACAGTACAGGCACCCTAAGGAGAACAAGTCACACTGAATGATTAAGTATATTTTGGAAATTCTCAGTGATTTCTTTTGGCCTCAATACACGAGATTAAAGACTAAAAACTTATGTGGAGGCCATATATTGAACACTTCAACTAATTATATCAAGTTACATTCAGTTGGGAAAAAAAGATGAAGAAACAACTGAGTTTGGCCTAAAAGCAGAAGTATTGATTATACAATGGAAAAATCAGGGATGAGAGCAATGAGGAACTGTGACCCTTGGTCCATCAGCACAGCACAGTGACTCTGTCCTGTCATCATCCCCTTTTGGAATGAGATGTGGCCACGGTTTCCAGCTGCACATACCTGTGTGGCAATCTTGGGACTGAGGCAGGTGGCTCTCTCCTAAGGTGGATGGTGCTCATTTTCCGGAATTCCTCAGGAAATGTCCTTTATATCTCATTAGCCTAGGTAAAGTTACATGTCCGGCTCTGAGCAGCACCAAGCTGGCTGGAAGGGTGTCGTATCCATTCACCGATATGCTCAGAAACCTCAGACCTAAGCCCACCACTGTGTACAGCTGGGAGTGCACGTAGACCAAGGGCCCTTTCCTTCTCCGGAGCATAACTGTGAACACCTGGGTGCTAACTAAGGCGAAGAGCAGGTGTTCCACACACGGCATCCTGAGTGCAGCGTGGTTTCTGGACTGACAAGAGGAAGTCCTCTCAACACCTCTGACCCAGTGACTTTTCGGTTTTTCAGTTTCCAAACAGAGACAGTAATAGGCATTGGTGTTTGGTTGTTTGTTTGTTTGTTTGTTGCTTTGTTTTCCTGCTGGGGATTGAATGCAGGTCTTCACACGGAGCCATGTTCCCGGTCTATGTTTTTGGTTATGGTTTTGAGACAGGATCTCACGATGGCCCCAAGTTTCTCAATCTAGGCTTGAACTCATGGTCCTCGTGCGTCAGCCTCCCAGAGTGCTTGCACTATTGTGAGATGTAAATAAATTAATATAAAGAAAGCACTTAAAAGAGTGCCTGGACTGAGGTGACAACCGGGCACAGAAGACATTTTTCATACTCTCACATGGAAGGATTGTGAGCTTTACCCCATAGCAGGGAACTTGAAATAAGAATGAGGTCTTTGTATTTCTCTTTCTTCCTTTTTTCCTGTCTTCTGACAACTAGATGATTTTAGTATCATTTAAATAATATAATAAAATATAATATCTTAATGAGACTGATAAAGAGGAGGAGAATAAATTCTGTGATGTGTTTGACCGGCTGAGTAGCTGGGACCAGACTTGTGTGGCTCACAAGGAGGAGAATATTTACTAGGTGGCCCATACTGGAAGCTCACCAGCTCCTAGATAGAAGGTCAGAAGAACGTTGTCGCTTAGAGAACACACGATCTTCTTAGGTAAAGTAGAGCTTCATAAATTAATCTGAATGCATAGTGGAGCTAGAGTAAAATGAGAAAATTCCTAAATGCGAAGAGACCAAAAGAAAGTGGGGATAAATGTCACGCAAGAAGACAAACAACAGCAAGTATTTATTATGAGGTGAACATGTGCCGGAGACTGGGCTGTGTGACATGGAGCTGGGGAAACGACGCAGTGGTCCAGAGAGACTTGATTTCAATATTTCAGTCCAGGAAGGCAAACAGGCTTTATAAGAAATTAAGGTATATTTAAATGTTTTGAGAAGTTCTGTGCAGGAGAAGAACAGGTCCTTTGAGAGAGAATTCTAAGTTCCCAGGCTCAGTGGTGCAGGCCAATTTCAAGGCACTCTGGAGGCTGAGCCTAGAGAATCACAAGTTAGTACCCAGACTGAGCAATTTAACAGCTTAGCGAGATCTTATCTCAAAACAAAAATTAGAAAATTAAAATTAAATGTGGGCTGGGGATGCAGCCCAGTACAAAAGCCTCAGACTAGATCCCCAGAGACAGATAGACACAGACAGAGATGGACAGACAGACAGTCAGAGGCAGAGAGAAATAAGCAAGACCCATTTCAAAACACGTGCCCAGAAGATGTTAAAGATGGTGCCACAAAAGCTCAGAAAGTTTAATATGGTCTAAAAAATGCATGAGGGTGATTGTAAGTTTAATTTACAAATTTAATTAACAACTATGGCCTTCTTTTGTTAAAAGATTTGGATAATATAGATTAGAAGGGAAGGAAACTATTAAAATATGGCATTTTTAAGTAAAATGTTGCAAAAATATTAAACTTCATTGTTCTCTTCTTAGCTAATAAGTATTTTATACTCATTGGTCTGATTGCATCAGTCAAAATTTTATTGAAGTAATTAAGGCCTTTGCTATAAAACCAGAAATGAGGAAAAATAAAGAAATTTTCATATTTCAATCTCTTGAGCATTTTGATTTTATAATGATTATTCCCTTTCAAAGCACTCATATTGGGCCTGCTGACACAGGCCTGTAATCCTAGCACTCTGGGAGGTACTTGCTGATCTCAAGTTTGAGGCCAGCCTGAGCAGCTTACCAACTTAGTTCCATCCTGTCTCAAATAAACAATAAAAAGTGTCTGGAGATGTGAAGGCCCTGAGTTCTTTCTCTAGCATGGCCAGAAAAAAATAAATAAAATCAAAATAAAGCACTTATACCTACTTTAATAGCTTTAGTGTAACAGTATAGTTCCTTGGAAACAAAGATAGCCATATAATAATAAAAGAAAAATTCTTATATTTTGAGATTAGGAGACAGGTAAATGACACTGCATACAGAAAGCTAACATCGTGTGCTAGGTTTGTTATTAAGAGGGCATCTTGAAAGATTTGGAAGGCAAGTTTTGGGATGCCTGCTACTGGAAGGCATCTGGTGAACTAGAAATGAGCTCTAAGTATTCAGGAATCTGGCAAATGGTGCTGGTTGAGGTTTTCTCAGTTTTACAACACACTTAAGCTCTTGCAGCTTAGTATCTCTGAATTACAGATGACCAAGTGGTGGGAATGTTTTGGATGACTCAAAGCAAAAAGTTGATTATTTCATACTTTGCAGTAATAAAACCCATAAATTCTATTTTGTTTTTATTAGTATATTAATTAAATAATTATTAAATAATAAATTTATCTTGGAAAATTGGTGTATATATAGATAGATCATTTTTACTTCTTTCTCCACCCCCTTGCTTCTCTCCATCTCTAAACCCTTCCCGTCGCCACAAACACAGCTCCCTGTTTACCGGCGATTACTACGCTCTTTAATTTTTTTTTTGTTTGTTTCTCATAAAAAACAAAGGGAGATTCAACCTTGTGCATCTCTTTATCTCAATTTGCATTATGGTCTCAGGTGCATACATTTTCCAAGAAATGATTCAAATTTAACCTTCTTCGTGGTGAAGTAGTATTCCATTATGTATCTATACTCTTTTAATTTATCCATTCATCCGCTGATAGGCATATAAGACACTGTTAGGATTTAGTCATTATCAGTTGTGCTGCTTGTGGTCGTTGGGGAAATTGTGTCAGCTTGTTGCAACTGGGCAATGTCCAAACAATAACCTTCAGGTGTGTGCTGTTTACTCGCGGGCCAGGAAGTGAGGGAGGGACAGACACCTTACTGGCAGCTTGAATTGAGAAAAGAAGGAAGGGAGATACGTTGCTGCAGCCTCCCCCTAAAAAGGCTCTGGTCTTGCCTTGAGGGAGAAGACTTGGGTTTGCTCCTGGCTTGCTTGGTCTTCACTTCCCAGTTCTCCATGGTAGATTCGCATCAGTCTCCCCTCCCGCATTGTTCTGCTGGACAGCCATCCTCATAGGCTTGCACTGGCTGTCCCTGCAGCCTTGAACTGGTGTCCTTCTGGCAGGAGTCAGGGAGGCTACTGGACCCTCCAGCTCTCTCATGTGCGCAGGGCTGATTTGAACTCTCTCTCTTCAAACTTGTAAACCCTCTGTGACTATTGGAGAGATTATATCAATTTGAGGCAATCAGGAATTACTCCTGGATGAAGATTTTGGAACCGCAATTAGAAACCAGCCTGGACTAGAATGTGAGTGATTTGTGGGCCAGTGAATGAGGGAAGAGCACCCACCTGGATGTGGGAGGCCCACCTGGGAACTCCAGCTGTATAAAAGGAAGGAAGGAGAAAGATTGTTACAGCTTTTTCCTCTGGCGTCTTGGCTTCCTATTTGTGTCGTCAGGAGGCGCTGCCTCTTCCTCTGCCTCTGCCATATACTTCCATTGCTGCTGGCCATGGGAGTGGACTGTTACCTTCTGAAACTGTGAGCAAAAATAAACCATTCCTCCTCTAAATTTGCAAGTGTTGGATATTGAGTCACAGCAACAAAAAGTAACTAAGACAATGTCCAAATAAATTACCTTTATCTCTATAAATTCTATCAACCCTGCCTTTCTTAGAACCTTAACCAATACACTACTGTAAACATATGTATGCATATATCACTGTTATTTGATGACTCTCTTTTGGGAAGATATCCAGAAACTGGATTAAATGGATTATTTTTTAGCATTTGAAGGAATCTTCATACTGATTTCTATACTGGTTGTAGTTGTTTACCTTCCCATGCTCCCAACCTAGCCAGCATTTGTTGTTGAATTCTTGATGAAACCCATTTTTACTGAATAAGATGGAATCTCAGTGTTGTTTTAATTTCTATTTCTCTAATGACCAAAAGTGTTGAACTTTTTTATGTACTTATCGGCTGTTTATAACTCTTTTAAGAAGTGTCTATTCAATTCAATTGCTCATTTTTTTAAGTTTTGTATTTTGAAGGAGCTGGCAAAGTTTTTTGCCTATTCTACTGATTTTCTGTGCACTTTGTCGGTTTCCTCTGCTGTGCAGAAGCTTCAGCTTGATATAATCTCCTTGTTGATTCTTTGTTATCTCTTATACAACGGGTATTTTGTCAAAAAGTCCTTGCCTATGTCTACATCTGCAAAGGTTTCTCCTATTTTATCTTCTGTTTCAATATTTAAGCCTTTCAACAATATGTGTCTAGACTCATTCTTCTGCATGTGGATAACAAATTTTCTCAGCACCATTGTCTTAGTTACTTATTCATTGCTGGCATAAAATACCGAACGTCTACAACTTAAGGGAGGCATGATTTATTTAATGCACAGTTTCAGAAATTTTCACATAGCCTGTTCATGGGTGGCTGGCACAGGTGAAAACACATGGCAGAAGCTGGAGAGCTGCTCAGCTCATTACAGAGCGAATGCCTGGTGAAGCAGGAGCCACTCGGTGTCTGCAGACAGGCAATGCTAGAGTTCCCTGCCCTCAAAGAAGCTGGAACAATGTTTCCTTTTCCTTCCTTTACTTAGTTCAAGCTGTCAGTTGGCTCCCCCCACAGCTAGAGTGGGTGCCCCTTGGACACTTGCTGGCCCATAAATCAATAATGCCCACCTGGAAACTCTGCCCTGGGCAACCCCAATCTCTATAAATTGACACAATCCCTCCATGTCTAGCCTCAAGCACCTGTCCCTGCCAACCAAGCCCCTCCTCCCAACAGGGCAGAGTTCCACAGTTATCCCACTATGTCCAAATACATCAGGCTTTTAAGGGACTCTCCAGATCCAAACCATAGCAACCATTGTAAAGTGACTATCTTTTCTCATGTTGTTGGCTTCTTTGTTGACGATTAGTTGCCGAAGATGCCTAGAGTTGTTACATACTCAATTCTTTTCCATTAATCAACATGTCTATTTTTGTGTACCATGCAATTTTTTTTTAATCACTGTAGCTTGAAATCTGAGGTCTCGATTCTCCCAGCTGTGCTATTCCTAGTCAAGATTACTTTGGCTCTTGTAGGTTTCTTCTGGTTTATACTTTCCATATAAATTCTAGGTATATGTTTTCAAGTTCTGTGTAGGATGCTGATAGCATTTTTTATCGGAATTGTATTGAATCTATGTATGATTGTTGGTGACATGGCCATTTTTACAATATTGATTTTGCCTATCCTGAAACTGGCTGGGCCATCTTCCCATTTTCTAAAGTCCTCTCCAATCTTTTTTTGTTTGTTTTTTCAGAGTACTGTCCTTTTTATTGTAGAGGTCTTTCATTTTCTTGATTAATTCTTATGTATTTATTTTTGAAGTTACCATTAGTGGAATTTTCTTCCTTACATCTTGCTCAGTGGGTTTATTGTTGATATACAGAAACACTTCATTTTTGTGTATTGATTTTGTATCTTAACACTGACTCTGGTGGAGTTTTTAGAGTCTTCTATATAAGGTGTCACATCATCTGCAAATAAGGATAGTTTGGCTTCTTCCATACTATTTTGTATATATTTTATTACTCTTACTTGCCTGATAGCTCTGGCTTAAGTTAGGGTACTATATTGAGCAAAGTGCTGAGAGTGGACATCCTTGTCCCTTTCCTGACTTTAGAGGGAATACTTTCAGGTTTTCTTTAGTAAGATCTTAGTAGTGCATTGGTCATAAGTGGCTATTGTTGGTTTGGATTAATCCCTCCTAACTCATTTCATGAGGGATTTTATCATGAATGGATGCTGGCTCTAGTGGAAAGCTTCTCCTGCATCTATTGAGATGGTCATGTGATTTTTGTTTCTAAAGAGAAACGTTATGTGTGGTGTACTTTTTTTATTGATTTACATATATTGAACCATCTTGCTTCCCTAGGATATAGACAATTTGGTAACAACGCACGATAGTTTTTTTTAATAATATATTGCATTACATTTGCAAGTTATCTTGATGAGGAATTTTGCATTTAGGTTTATTAAGAAAATTGTCTTAAAGTTTTCTAGGTTTTGTTGTTGAGTCCTTGTCCAGTTTTGTTATAAGGGTGATGTTAGCTTCTAGAAATGAGTTTAGCAATATATTTTTTTCATTTTGATGGAAGAGTTTAAGGAGTATTTGCCTTAGCTCTTCTGTGAAGTTCCTATAAAATTCTGTGGTGAATTTATGGGATCATGAGCTTTTATTAGGTGGTAGCTTTTTTTTATTCCTGCCTCTACTTCCTTGCCTGTTATTGGTCTATTTGGTGCTTTAATAACTCCTTGGCTCAATTTTGATAATTTAGATGTTTTTAAGAATTTATCCTTTTTTAGATTCTCTCATGTCTTGATAGTTTCTTATAATTCTATGCGTTTTGGAAATATCTATTGGATTTTGCCTTTTTTATTTCTGATTTGCATTGATACAGGTGAGTTTTTTTCCTTCTGTTTTAAAATTTGTCCAAGCATTCTTCAATCTTGTTGTCTCAGTTAATTTTTCGTTGCTGTGACTCAATACCTGACATCCACAAATTTAGGGGAGGAAAGGTTCATTTTAGCTCACAGTTTCAGAAGGTCACAGTACATTCAAGGGCAGCCAGCAGCAATGGAAGTACATGGCAGAGGCAGAGGTGCAGGCAGTTCCTTATAACATCACAAACAGGAAGCCAAGTCCAGGCAAGGTTAGACTAGTACCCCAAGGAAGGCAGGAAGCAGCTTATATATCCTTACTCTCTCATCCCAGGGATCAGCCCCTCCTGCATCCAGGTGTGGAAGGTGTGGTAAACCCCCACTACATGTCTGTAATCCAACTTACATGCCTGTAACCCAATTTATGGGCCTCTCCAGACTAGGCCCCAATCTCCCAACAGCACATGGTTCCATAAACAACCTATAACATTCAAATATGTGATACTTTTCAGGGACATTCCAGATCCAAACCACAATACCCATTTATCCCTTCAGAGAAGTGTTGGGGGAGGGGAGGAGTTCCCCCACTCCTGTCTTTTCCTTCCATGGTGCTCCTGCAGCTGTTTGTGTCAGCTTCTCCATGTGCCCCGGGATAAGTACGCTGTGCGACTCCCCCAACCCCGCCACTCTGCCACTATGTCTTCTCCAAACTCTCTGTCAACCACACTCCTCTCCATCCAGCCCTTGGGTTCAGAGACACCCAGGATGTAGCAGGAGAGGGCCTTTCTATTTGGGGACTGCATAGTGTCTAGGAGCCAATGGTGTGGTTGATGATTGATTGTACCTGCAATGCAAAGTCTTCTCTAGGGCTGTGTCCTGATCACCTCTGCTCTGACTTTCAACAAATCAGTTCGGTTTTGTTTACAGGTAATCTTCCATTCCATACTAAGTTGATTTACCCCAGCCCAACTCTTTTTTCTCAGTTTGTGTAAATTAGAATCGAAAGGAGAGAATCCTTGCACAGGACTCCCACCAGCCCTGCCCTCGGTCACTAGGTTGCAGGTAAGGTGGGTCAGGAGTCATAGGACCCACTTTTACCTACAGCAATGACTCTTGGATACCTTATCAAAATATTCACACTTTGAAGTTTTCAGTGTTCTGTAAATCATTTTTAAGTCTTTTATTCATTAAAACCTAAGTGAGAATGAGGTCACTGAGTTCATTAAGTCACTCTTCTGAGTTTGATACAAAAATTCTCAACACCTTTCTGTGATCTTGCCATTTTCTTGGTGTTATGAACATGAGCTTTTGCCAACTAATCTTCATTTTCACCTTTTTTCAACTTCGTAGCCATGGTCTGCGCAGCTTAAGTTGCGAGGAGTCTGCGCCTTTTAACAGATCATTGTTGGGGCTAGTGCTGGCACCTGTAGCACAGGGCAGTGGAAAGAGCACTGGGGCTGCGCTCTGACTCCAACTGGAGGAACAGAGCCTGGCGCAGAGATTTTGCCATGGTTGCTACCCGGCCTGAGTCTTGTTCTTCCTTGTCTATGAAGAGATCTGGGGCTGGAGGAGCAGCGTGAAGGTTAGAGCATTTAGTGAGCAGGAACAAGGCCCTGGGTTTGATTCCACAGCACCATATAAGTAAGGCATGGTGGCCAACACCTGTAATCCTAGCACTTGGGAAGCTGAGGCAGGAGGATTATGGTGACTTAGTGAGTTCAGGACCAGCTTGGACTACTCTGTCTCAAAAACAAAACAAACAAACAAACAAACAAAAAAGGAATAAAGGACAAAAACAAACAAATATATTTCTGTAATTTCTTCTCCAGCAATTATTTCATCAGAAAGATTTATAAATTCGCATTTATATTTTAACATTTAATTTAAAAATCTTTTTGTAAGACAGAACAGCAAATTAGAAATCAGTAAGCAATCTATTTTTTTAACTGAGGATTGAACACAGAGCCTTTTTTCTTCAGGTATATCCTCTCCATATTTTGTTTATTTGGTATTTTTTAAATTTTAGCTAGTGTCTTACTGAATTGCTAAATTGTGATCTCTGTGATCCTCCTGTCTCAGCCTACCAAAGTGCTAGAATTACAGATCTGCACCACTATGTTCAGCTAAAGATTCATAAGTAAGCTGAATAATGTCCCAGTTTTCACAAGCCTATGACATATGTATTCACATTTACATTAATACTATGCAATTAACTGTCTTTTCTTATGAATTATAGTAATGTGGGTACTTAAAGAAATACCTCCCACCAAAAAAAAATTCAATAATCAACACATCAATACAAGTGGTGGTCTATCCTCAACCATGGTAAGTCTAACTGGTAAAAGGGGTGACACTAGGTAGTCATTCAAGGACCCAGGATGCTTAGTGGGAATGTTATCATCTTTTACCAGTGGCTCCCAAGTCGTCCAACATCTCCCTAGATGACAACGTCCAGCTGGAAAACAGGAAAAAGTGGCACTGTGGATAACATGGAAGGACGCTTGGGCCAGACTAGGAGTGTGCCCGTCACTTCTGTCCACATGCCGTTCCTCAGAATTGTCACAGGAATAGACCCAGCTGCAAAGGTGGCTAGGAGATTCACAGTTGCGTGCCCATGAGCAAAACTCTGCAGCCTTCTCTTCAGATCACCCCATACTTGCCTCACTCTTTCCTCCCACACCTGGAAGATTCTCACTCCTTCCCCAGAGGTGATGCCATTCTTACATACAGTTCAAGGTCCTCGGGAATAGACTATCCCTTCGATCGAGTACAAAATGTCAGCTCCTGGTTTTTTAGTCTTGGAACCAAAATTCCACATACAGTAGTAGGAAAGAGACAAAGCAATAACAATTTAAGAAAAACAAACAAAGAAGCTACCTAATTTAAAAATAAAAAAGAAGGAATGGCAGGCAAGCAGCAGGAAGGACTATAACCCTTGACAATTACCGTGACGAAATCCTGTGTAGCGGGGACTGAGAAAACGCCCTTTCCTTAAATGCTTTTTGTTGGAGGAACACTCTTTTCCATCTTTTTTTTTTTTGTAGCCCATGGTGGGGGGTCCACCTTCTGGAATGTTCTTTCTTTTTTTCCTAACCACTAGCTATTGCCTCTGATGTGACTGTCAGAAACTGGGCTCTCCTCAGCGTCTTTACAGCTTCAGGTCTCATTCTGTCAGAGTAAAGGTGGGAACCAGTCGATGTTTTCAGGCGTGAGGTCAGTTATTGCTTGATTCTAGGGCTATGGAAGGAAAAAGGAATACGATGGTTCATGTACACAGTATGATGTCTTGTCCCAAATGAAAGTTGCAAGTGATAAAATTAACGGAGACATGAAAGAAGGAAGGAGTGCATTAGACATAACATCAACTAAAATTAGAAAAAAAATAGAATGCGTTAAACTTGTTCAACAAGTATTTTTGAGTATGAGCTAAGTGTCAGCATCATGCCGCCCATGGAGGACACGTATGCGAGTAATGGCAACGAAAAGCTCTTGATCTCAAGCTAAAGGGGGGGAAACAGAGTTCACAATGTGCAGTAATGGACCCACATCCCCTCCCTTCCAAATTCTAATCAGGAGTATGAAGTAAGACAGAAAACCTGCCACAGCACTTAGAGGGAACCAAGCCAGCGCTAACTGGACATGCGGCATGCAGTGGAGAGGAATTTGAGTCGCAGTCCCACATGCCCCGTAAGAGTTCTGGTCTCAGACAAACCCCCTTCTAAAGCCTCCATGAGTGTAAAGGCCGCTCCGTGGTCTCACATGGACCCAGCCAAGCACCCCTCTGTCCTCCTCCCACCAATTTCCATGCTTGCTCCACAAAATTGCTCTGCTGGGAGGTTTCAGATTCTGCACGTATTTATTGAATATTTCCTGTGAATCAAGACCCAGTCTAGATTATGCCACTTAACTGTTTTAACATGAACATAACAATTAAATGTAGTTGTAACATATTGTTCTGGAGAGCCAGGGAATAGCTGGCTTTTGTTTGGTTTGGTTTGGTTTTCATTTTTTGAGGCCCAGGGCCTCTTGTCTGGTAGGCAACTGCTTTGCTGTTGAGCGACACACCACTCCCGCCATGTACCTTTTAAGTAATATTGTTCTCCAATCATAAATGATAAGAGTGAATCCTAGCCCAGTAAGGGTGCTGTAATGTTCCTAAAAATAGTTTGCAAAGCTTGACACTTTTTTCTTTAAAATGTGAGAAGCAAAAAAGCTACTGGTTTATCTTTGATTGTCTCCAGGAAATACGATCACGAGGACATCTGTGGTAGCTACCAAAATTCATGCACCTCACTCATTGCTTTCTGCCCGTGGTATGCATAGCTACCACCTCTCACTTCTTGTTTCTCTGCCTTAAGAGAAAGACAAGTGGGAGATGCTTAGAAAAGCATAATATTTTTGTTCCATTGGCCACACAGAACTGGGACTCAAGAATCAGAAAAGAAGATTCATTCTCTTTCTTAGGACTAAGTTTTTAACGATTTTCAGAGCAGCTAAAGGGACAGATATAGAGGGGGGAATTGTCTGGAATAATGGCAGATTCTTGAGAACTCTGAAAGATAATTATGGTGGCACTTTAAGAATACAAATGTAGATTACTGTAAAATTATGTGTAGTAACAACAACTGCAACTAATTTGAGTAGTAGACAAATGATTAAATAGACAATAATACATACATGTATTAGATTACTACCCAGGCATTAAAAATCATGTTTTGTGAAAGAGTGAATAGCATTAGGAGACACTCACAAAACATGTAAGGCCAAATTATGTCACTGTAATCTCAGCTAATGACCCGCAGTGCTGATGCTATTTTGGACAAATTTTACTTCTTGGCATTCTAAATTCAGATTACAGTTATAACAAGCATGTATGTTACTTTTATGGAAAAACAACCCTTTTAATACTAAAAAAAAAAACAATCTACTTTCCAGTTTTCCCAGAAAAATTACAATTACAACAAACGTGTTATACTGTTTGGTAAGGAAAAATACGAAACATCTACTTTTAAATAAGGTAGCAAAGCAGTGATAAATTTCTAAAATTATGACAGCAGAAGTAAGTAAAGTTCATTTTTAGTCGCAGATGGTGTATCAAAATTTAGGTTTGATTTATTTTCATTAGAGTATTGTTCTAAGTATACAACATCATTTTTAAAAAAGTATCTTGCAGTTTTTCAGAAAATTGGAGGCCTAGTCTCTTAGAGAGTATGTCACTTAATTATGAACCAGCTGGCTTTTCACTTAATACAACAACAAGCCTAGATGCAGAATACCTCTTTTGCTAACTTCAGAATGGCTTAAAAAGACACAGGTAACTCTTTTCCATGCAACAGATAATGAGATGCAAATAAGTCAGTCAGTTGGGACAGTCAATGTTGAGAACACTCTTAGGGTCCTCAGTGCTTACCCATTTACGTCCTTAGGTCACTGATAATCTATTTTGGGCAATTTTTAAAGAAAACATCAAGAGGACAATATTTGCACATGGAAAATCAAATTCCCAGTACTTGGAATTTTATGAAAACTAATGAACTGATGGTGAGCTCTGCGTCTTTAAAAAAGAAGATTCATTGAGAGAGTGGCAGAAATGGCTGGTGTTATCCTGTCGAGCCACAGGACTCCGTGAAGGGAATGGTCGTGATGAAATTGAACCTGGTTTAAAAGCACCATTTGAAAAGGCCAGAAATATTTGCGTCTAGAAGAAGGAGGAAGCTATTCTGAACGATGTTACCAGGAAGTGGGCTGAGGAACAGAGAGAACAAGTTGGCAGGTTTCACGGGGCACTTCAGCTTCTTTGAAAAATGTGAATTACCTGATAAGCCCTCAGCTGCCCTGAGGCAAATTAACTTTTAAATGCTTTGAGTGAGGAATCACATCAAATTATACCCTTTGACCTCAGTTCACAGAGCAGAATTCAGTTTAAAACGATAAACAGTTTAAGAAATGATTTATTGTGTTCTTTTATGACTCTCAGAGTTTAGCAGTTCTTATTATAAAGCATCAAATTAATCCCTCAAAGGTATATGGATATGTTTAAACAAATTAAATTTCAACTAAAAATCTTAACTTTGAGCTAAATAATACTTGCAAAGAGAATACCAGCTCTCTGGCACTGTGCATGATGGAGGACAACAGAAGCGAATGTTCACTTCTCTTTTACTAGTTCTCTGTTAATTTTCAATGACTTTTGTTAGTAAAGAAAAACAATGAGTTTTTACTCTTCGTCCAGGCTGACCTCTATTAAGACTACTTGTTCTCCACTTCCAAAAAGCAATTTCTAAGAGGTGCTCAGTGGCACTGGTGTGTAATCCCAGTGCTCATAAATTTCAGACCAGGCTGGGTAGATTAGAAACATAGCGAAACCCTGTCTCTTGAAAAAAAAAAACAATTTCTAAACATCGTGTTCTTATTACCATGTATTATAAATTATTATACAAAGAGAACTAAATTTTTGTTAAATAAAAATAGCTTCTGATTGGCATTAAAGATTTTGTTAGGACTCTGTATCAGGGAAAGGTGATTTGTGTCCTTCCTTTCTCTCTCTCTCTCTCTCTCTCTCTCTCTCTCTCTCTCTCTCTCTCTCTCTCTCTCTCCCTTTCTTTCACCTAAAAAACTATCCCACAAAAGGCAAGAGATTCTTGGGCTGGGGCTCCACCCACTGGTAGGTTGCCTGGCTCACTTGTAAGACCCTGAATTAAGAGGCTTCTTTTCTAAACTGATCATAAGTAGAAAAAAATGTAAACATTTATGAAATTAAAAATTACCCTTGTTAGATAAAGTCAACATTTTAAAAATAGCTGGTCTTCAGTCTGACAGTTACTGAGCCCAGATCAGCTACACATGTTCAACCTCTCCTTTTCTCCATCTTTCTTACTTTCTTTACAACACCAATCGCTAACTAAATCAATCATTGGCATGACTTCACCTGCCCTGTTCTTTTCTTCCTTTCAAATCTCTTCTAATCACTTGACGTCTTTTTCTTAAAAGCTTCAAATTTCCATACTGGTCATTCCAAAAGTCACCAAGCAGCGGGCTTCAACATGGTTCTGGAGCGCGTTCACTTCTCAGACGTGTCCACATCACGTGGACACCTTTTTATACCCCAGTGCACGCGCACGCGCACACACAGCTTTTTGTACTGTGGACGCAGAGGGATTTTCCTGTTATTAAGGCCATACCGTGTGGCAGTCCTATGCAGAGCACCCAGCTTTCATTGGTCTACTTACACCTCACAAATCCCTGGGAGACATTACTCTCAACAGCACAGGAGAGAAATTAATCCTAGAATGGTTCCTGTATACTCCAGGCTACGTAATCCGTGCCAAGGAGGTGACGCAGCACAATTCGCATGGCCTTCTCTTATTTTTAAAGCCCAGGTCCTGCCTCCGCTAGGAAATTGCTTCCATGGGGACAGCATTGAAAGGTGAAGCCGTTACTGGTATTACTTGTCAGTTCTGTGCAATTTTTCCATCTTGTTTATCTATTATTATTATTATTATTATTCTCTAAGTTTCCCAGGTGAGGCTCAAACTTTTGATCCTCCTGCCTGAGCCTCCCAGAGTGCTAGGATTACTGGGCTGCCTTTGCAGGTGTGGTATCCATCCTAAACCACGAGTTAGGGAGGAAAACCAATCTTGAGACTAGTTTTTATTCCAGCCATGCCAACTCTCTCTCTCCTAGGAACTTGTTCTCAGAGAATTCTGTGTAATTGATCTTCCGTGTGTGGATAAAACACAAGATGAGAAAGTGAATATAATATTGCTGTTACTCTTTATTATTCTTATGTAAAGTGAACTAAATTTTCATTCAATGCAAATTGTTTTTAAGAATAACATATTTGTTGAACCACTAATTCTCCAAGGTCACAGGATGGTACATGATAGGCATTTTATTTAAAAAGCAAATGAAGACAGAGAGATCCAGAAAGTTAAGTCACTTGCCCCAGTTCTCTCACTGATAAATGGTAGTCAGAATTGAAACCTGGTCCTTCGTGCCTCCAAAGGGCACATGATCTTTCTAACACCCCAGTGGTCTTTACCTCTAGTCTGTGTCAGAATTACTAGGGACCTTGTTCGACTACACATGCCCAAGCTTCCCCTCGGTACTTTGCAGATTAGAATCTCCTACAACTGACAGCCCTGCTGAATACCAAAGCTGGATAGCCGCACTATGGTACCACCTTGCCCGTGGTCTTACAGAAATGGTCGTCCCGAAGCAATAAAACCTCCAGGTTAATCCCCTACATCTCATGGGAATTACAAATGAATTAGCAAAATTTTAACATTCTGTCACTTTTTGTGACTTACATGTACTTTTCACTTTGATTTTTCTCAGATTAGGGTCCATTTAAAGAATTCATGGATTTGCTCTTAACTCATCAGTCCAAAAATTCTCTAATATTGCTGTTTCTCTTTGGAACTCCAAATATGCAATGGAGATAACCTTTTAGAGTAAAAGACTTCACACTTTTTTCACAAAATAAAAATATTAAGCAAATTTTGATGTGTTATTGGAGCTAAATAATCTATTTCAAGACAGGGATTTGGCTGTATAAATGAAGTTCAAAAGTGCTTATGATTAGACAAGACAGCGTTAACATCTGTGACCTGCAGGAAGCAGGAACCAACCTCCTGGGAATACTTTCAAAATGGGGTCGTGTGAGTACCCACTTGATGATAGGAGTTCAAGTTCAAGGCCTTGATGTTCTTGAAAGCATCACACAAATATGATTCCTCTACCGGCATCCAGTTCCTGCTCCTCTAATGAAATCAGAAGTCACCACAGGCCAAAGCCAAAGAGTGCACAGAACCAAAGCCAATTTTCAATAAAGTCTAGCATGTAGACTGGAAAAAGAAAGCCTTAACAAATTCAATTATTAAAGGGGGAAACTACAAATTTTTCGTGGACCTACCAAAAATATTCAATGTAGGCTTGTTGTGCAGTTAACATGAACTTGATAGCAAAGATGAAAACATTTAATGATGAAAGCAAACATTTAGTATATTTATGTTGACTCAGAATAGAACTGTTAAAGATTTTTCTTGAAGAGCCAGAAGGACCTCTTTCTTGAGACCCTGCCTGGAACACTGTGTCTACCTTATCAATTCCAAATGCCAAAAAAAAGGAGGATTGAGCTAATTTTTAAATTATTTTCAGAATTGCAGTAAAACCCACCAAAAGGGCTGACCCTTAATGCAGAAAAATAATGGCTGGTAGATAAGAGTACAGGAACTTAACAGACTGGCAGGTGCATTTAGTTCCATTCCTGATCTTCTAAAGTGAATTTCTGAGTGGCCTCTGAACAGGGTCTTGCCTGACACAGATGAAACCTAAGTCAGATTTCTATTACTCGACATAAAAAGCCAGGCCTGTGTGGCCACTGGAGGGGAGACACCTGCTTGTAGGGACTGAGGAGCAGGCGCAGCGTAACTGGGGCTCAGGGAGAAGAGGACGCCATCGGTTAGTGCTGCGTTATATTTGAAGACACCAACTAAATTGTTTTAAAATATAAACATTTATGCACTATAGAAAAAGTCTACCTTATCAAAATAGGCTGAAAGTCAGATCATTTTCATTAAATTGTGTTTCCTGAGAAAGTGGAAGATACCAATTTAATCTAAATATCTCTATGTGGAAGAAAAGCAGATAATCTGTTCCATTTGAGTAATTATAATAAAAGTTAAAATTGCAGGTGTTCTTCTCTTTCACCTTTCTAAATAAAATATTAAAGCTCATTTAAAATTCTATGAAAAGTATATGAGTTCAGATAAAACTTTCATATTAAATATTAACTGCCATTTGTATTAGGATGAGATTACATAAAAATTTTGTTTCACCCTTTACATGATCACTTAATTTCCTTGATTGTGTTTGTGCTACTTCCACATCTTGCTCAAATGAACCAGTTAACCAAGTTGCTGGTAATTTGTAAAGGCTGGCACTTTTGCACTGGAAAAATTGACACTATTACTATGTATAAACATGAAGATACCTTAAAGTGAAAAGAGGATTGAGGCAAGATTATAGACAACTTACTTTTTGCCCCTCAAGAAAGGCTCCAAACACATCTTGTTGGTTATTGAAACTGATTGTTTAAAAGATTTCTCAAGGTTAGAGGAGCTGGAGTTACATCAAACTGACTGAACTACAGGTGGCTCCTGAGCAGACAGACACCCTCTTTGGATGATATTAATATAAAACCAGCACCACTTTCTAAGAACGATAATGCAACAAGTTAGTGCAGACAAGAATAATGTGATGACGGCTTGTAGATACTGATTTATACTTATGTTTCAGCTATTTGAGAAAGTCAAAGAACTGTGTCCAAATGTGCATGAGAAGATCCGGCCCATTTGCGCTGATCTCAATCAAAACGACTTTGGCATCAACAAGGAAGACATGCAGGAGCTTCTGTCCTGCACCAATGTCGTCTTCCATTGCGCGGCCACAGTACGCTTCGATGACCATCTGAGGTACGCCCGAGGCCCCTTGCAGAGGGAGTGTGCTTATGCACACGTGTGTGCGTGAGTGCATGCATGCATGGGGGTGAGATTCTGACCCCACATCCTTAGTAGAAAAAGAAAATTGCAAAGAAGCAGAGTCCCCATGACACCACGATCAGAGACACCTATTTCATAATATGCAATACGTACACTCTACCTTTTCTTTCTACATCTGTGATTACACAAAGAGATGTTCAACGTTATAGACAGCGACATTCACTGAGAACGTTTCACAACCTATCTCATTATATGTGGGGTCTCCTTCATTGGTGCACATGTATAGTCTATTCGACCAATTCCGTACTAATGGACATTTGCATTGCTCTAATGTTTCAGTATTTTAAACAACTATGCAATAAACATCTCTATACATATTTTTGACACATTTTTGTGCTCTCCTTGGGTAAAATTCCAGAAGAAAACCTGTTGGGCACATATTAGATGCATTGAGCGTATGATATGGAAGTTGACATTTTATACATGTTACTAAATTGCGCTCCAGAAAAGTGACATTCACACGAGTGTTCATTTCTTACACTCATAAATATTTGTAAATGTTCAATTTTGGATGTGAGGCGTCCCTTAATCTTATTCTCTAATTTTTGTTTATACATAAGCATGATTGAGACCCTGTCTCAAGGGAAAGCTGTTGATTTATATTATTTTTGTAAGAGGACACTTCACTGGATTCTCTTATGCATCTTAGCGTTTTAAGCTTCTTTTGCTTTTGCTTTCCAGTAATGCAATCTGGGCGACTGCCTTTTCAATACTTTATACTTATACTTGCTCGCTGACTTAGCTCTCTGACGGCAGGGCTGGGTTTCCTGTCAGGTGCAAGTAGTGACTGTCGTCCTTCCAACCCCCTAAAACACAGTTTCTCCCTGGTTTTTCCTTAGCTTTGACACTGGTGACAAAACATCAAATGTACATTTTTTTAGTCACTCTATGGCTGTTTCATTTAATTTCTTCAGTTAAATGACAATGCATATCAAATATCACTTGAAAACTTCAAAATCCATAGGTAATCATATAGTTTTCAGTTAACTTAAATAGACTTCTTGATATTGGAAAAAAAACACGTCTTGAATGAGCTACATTATCATCACCATGTACTTTGTATAGTTTCATAATCTGCAACTGTAATTTAAAATTTTGGTTGAATGTTTACAATAGCAAAATATATTGTTGATTTAAAAATCCATTCTTGCTTCCTCTGACTTATTTGCAATTTTTAACTTCTTGAATATGCTTAATTGACACTTTTTTGTTTGTTTAATGGTTGCTTGTAGGGGCTGGAGGATTGGCTCAGTGGTTAAAGCTTGCTAAGTCAAGCGTTAAGTACCCGAGTTTCATTCCCCAGCATCGCATCAGCCAGTTATGGTGGTGCATACCTGCAATCTCAGCACTAGGGAGGCTGAGGCAGGAGGATTGCCACGAGTTCAAGGTTAGCCTGGGCTCCATTCTGGGCTACAGAAGGAGACCCTGTCTTCAAAACAAACAAACAAACAAACAAACAAAAAGATTGCTTGTAGAAGCTCCTATATTTATCCAAAGGATTGTGATTTTTCTTTCTTTTTGTAAAACTAGGAATTGTCCCAAGGTCTTCACACTGTGCTGTATCCCTAGCCCTTTTCCATTCTTTTCTTTTTTCTTTTGAGACAAGATCTTGCTAAGTTACTGTCTTCATTACTTTTCCATGGCTGGGACCTAGCACCCAGCATGCAACTTAAGGGAGGGAAGGGTTATTTTAGCTCACAGTCTCAGGTCTCAATCCATGCATGGGTGGCTGGCAATGGCAAGAAAGATCTGGTGGAGAACAGCTACTCAGGGCATTACCAGGAGGAAGATCAGGGCAAGGCAGAAGCCAGGGCAAGCATATATCCTTCCAAACCACACGCTCAGTTACTTAGACTCACACTTGCAATCCTCCTGCCTTATTCTCCTAGAGTGGTGGGGATTATAGGTGTGCACTTCCAGGCCTGTCCAGAGGATCACGATTTTCTGCCTTCCAGTTTACTATAACCAAATGACCTCTAAATATAATGTGTACACTGCGTTAGCAATTATTACAGGATGAATGTACACTGAACATATCAACACATAAAAATTTCAGGTGGGACCTAACTGTGTAGCCGTGGCTTATCCATTTCTTTGTTCTTCATTGTAATCACCAAAAGCCAAGAGCTACACCCGTTGCTGGAGCAGGTACAGCTGCAGCCAGGCCAGACGCTGAACTTCCTGACCGTCTTCCCTTCTGCTCCCCCTCCTCCAGGCATGCTGTGCAGCTGAACGTCATTGCCACCCAGCAGCTCTTGCTCATGGCCAGCCAGATGCCAAAGCTGGAAGCCTTCATACATATCTCTACTGCCTTTTCCAATTGCAACCTGAAGCACATCGATGAGGTGGTCTACCCATGCCCTGTAGAGCCGAAGAAAATCATTGAATCCATGGAGTGAGTCGGGTCAAATGAAGGGGGCGAGGGGTGGGCCAGCCATTGCTTTGATTCTTCATAGTGACCCATTAGTAAAGGAATGCAGTGGGACAGCCTGGAAGTAAAATACTTTGCCAAAGCCCTGGCCTGCCCTCGCCAGTCCCTTCCTCTCCTGGTGGGGAGCATTCTGCAGAGAGGAAGAGACGTAGAAAAGCTTAAAGAAATGTTTTGTTGAGAAATTAAGGATCTGGAAATGCGTTGCCCCTAAATGAGGAAAACATAATACAGAGTATCAGAGTTGAGGAGAGAAATCTTGGAGTTAGAACAACTCCAAACATGGGTTTGACTCCCAGCATTGGGTTTGTGGCTTTGCTGTGTAACTCGGAGCTGGTTCTTTGGCCTCTCTGGGCCCCAGTTCCTTCCATCACTGGTAAAATGAGCCCACTTTATAGTTGGGATGCTAAATTAAGGTTTATAAACAATTAACCAAATGGTTGGTAAAGAAGAACCGTCAAGAAAAGGAATTCCTTCAAGATCTGGCAGAAGAAAGTCATTTGACCTACTCAGCTGAAACGTATTTTCCTTATTACTGTTTTATTGTGTTGTTGCCTCTAGTATTTTCCTTTTTTTTTTTTTTTTTTTTTTGGCCAACCTACGTAAACCACTTTTCCCTTAGGACAAAGCTCTAGTCTCCAAATATGTTTGTTTCTATTCTCTGCTTCTTCATTCATCTGCTCCATTTTAGTAATTCTATCATGTACTTTGTTTTCTAAAACTACATAAAACAGAAGCAGAAAAAAATGTCCGTCTCACAGTGGACTTCTCATATTAAATACAATACTGCATTTATATTTAAAATTTTCTCTTTGGAAGGCTTTAGTTGGGTGAAGAGTTCATTCCCTTCAGGACAAACGTTTTTATCTCTTCCTTTTCTGAGAACAAATACCAAGAGCAAAAGAAAAATGAAGATCTTCTAAAGGGCCTGGCGGTGCCTTGAACACATAATCGATGATGATTCGCTTAATTGGTGCACAGAAGTGTCTCTGAGCCATGCCTTGTCCGGACAGCCGGGAAGAGGCAGGTGTGGTGTGATGTCCAGCATCAGGGCAGCCAAGTGTGTATAAGGCCTCAGAGCCTTTTCGGTGGAATTGATTTGTCAGTTAGCCGTCCCCTGGCAGAGTCGTCTCTGAATGCGCGGATGCTTATGTGTTGGAGATGCGAGCTGACCGCCTTTGACTGCGGATCCCAGCCCTGGGTTCCCAGAACCTCGCTCTGCTGCAGGTCCCTCTAACATCCGGCAGACCACAGTGCAATTGGAGGGCGGGGTTCACCAGAGAAAGAGGGAGGACCACCAGGTTCACCCAGTGCGAGGGGCCTCAATATGTCTTCCATATCCTTTCCTCCCTCCCAGACGGTCTGAACACTGAGCACTCTCAGGCTTCAAAGAACAAAGTCACCTCCTGAAGAATTACCTTCAAGTCTTCATCACTCCCATATTCTTCCAGCACATGTTAAACATGATCTATGAGCCAACTATAACTGACACTTGTACAAATGTTTGCATGTCTGTCTAATATTACTGCTCCCTAAGGACAAAAATTATGCAAACAAGCATATAGCCCATCAGACCTAGGAAAGAAATTCTGTTTTATCTAGCCAGAATATATCTGAATGTAATTAAAGAACTAAGATATTTTTCATTACAACAGAGAAAAAGACATGTTCATTATCTGTTAACCCAAAGTTTTACATGTACAGCTGCCCAGCCGCACCTGTCAACTTCCTCCTTGCATCTGAGGTGCTAGCACGTGGAAGTCATTGCGTCTAGCCCTGCAAGGTCGGCTGTTGGCAATGGAGGCTGCGTCCTGGGAGTGAGTATCCTGCACCTCTGTTTCATTCCCATGGCCCAGCCCTTGTCCTGTTCCTTATCCTGACACAAGCCCTTGTAAGCATTTGAGTGTCATCTGTCTTCTCTATCAGGCGACAGGCTCCTCAGAGAGAGGGAGGCTCCTTGCCCCTCCTGCCATCTCCAGGGCCAGCACATAGTAGGGCTCAGACATTAGCTACATAGGCAGAAAGTGTTTGGTGGCACTAAATGATCAGGGTTTATACCATACTGACTGCTTTCATTGCATTTGACACAGCAAGAATAGGTAGCAGAATCGCCCAACAAGCTGATAGTGTGGGATGTAAACGGTTATGTGTAAAACATTTGCATTCCCATATCTTACCCTATTTTTGATTGTGATTTTCTCCTCAAACTTTTAATTAAGCCCATGTGAATCAAATTCAGCAACCCCTCAACAACTAAACTACCTTTATTTATTACTATTGCAACAATTCCCATGATAGATGGAGTTTTCTGAAGTTTTAGGATACCTAATAGTGTTAAAGTTAATCTGAATAAATATGGGTTGGCATCTTTGGGAAGCAGCTAGAAGCATTGGGATAGCACCTACATTATGTGTACGAAGGCAATTAGAGACCGAGATGGAAAGGCAGAGTCACAGTATCTAATTCTTTAGGCAGTGGGGATCCATTGCAGAGGGCTGTGTGTGTGGCAGCGGGGTGCACGCACTGTGTGTGTGTGTGTGTGTGTGTGTGTGTGTGTGTGTGTGTGTGTGTGTGTGTGTTTGTGACCTTTTGGGGGGGGGCTTTTGTTAGTTGTTTGCATTTTATTTTCATCAGGGGAGGATTCAGATGAAAATTGACTTTAAAAATATTAATCTAGTCATAGAAGAAGGGGAGCACTGGCTTAGAATAGGCACTAGCTGAAGGCAGGAAGACCCATTATCTGAGTGCAGTATGCGAGGACCAGAACTAGGGTACAGCAGGAAGCACAAAAGATTAAAACATACTTCTTTCGGAGGACTGGGGGTAAAGTACCAAGTAGATTGTGGCTACTGCTTTGCCTATGAGATTGCACAGAACTAACCAGACACTAGATTAGGATAGGCATAATTATCATACCACATACTTCTAGTACAAGAAGTTTAAGTTCAGTTCAACTGAAATCTTAACTCCAAGAAGCATAGTGTTTTGAGAAGTAATTCCAATACACTCAAAACCTTTATGAGACCAGGGAATGCCCTTTTTTGTTTTAAATCAGTGATTCCCTGCTTGGCGTCTCCATGCCAGTTTATTAAACCTACAGATTACCAAAATTGCTCCTAAGACTGACATATTGTTTCTAGGACAGCACCCACTACTCTGGACTCTTATCAGGGACTCTGGAAAACTCTTGTTTATGAGTAAGCAAATTAGGAGAATAGTGCCTTGAAGAGCTTTCCGCCAAGCAGTGTTCATGTGAGACAGGAACTTTTGTAACCTAATACCTGTGTGCCCTCGGTTTTCTGTTCTCCTTGCCTTCTGTTGTGTTTGAGTTCCTGGGAAGGGAAGTTCCTAGTAGATCGATACCTATTGAAAGCTATGTTTCTGAAGCTACTGAGTGACCAGAAGGCAGAGCCGATCTGCAATGCAAAGGGAGAGGTACTTTTGGACTCTAAAGGCAATCAGCTAAGGCAGGTGTGCTGGGGGAGCAGCAGGGGGTGAAGGGAGCCAGCAGCTGGCAGCTGGCAGCAGCCTCTCAGAAGCTCTCGGAAGCTTGAAAGGTCAGCTGTGAGGAAGCAGCTATGCCTCTGTGCTAAGGAACAGATCGTTAACCTTATGAAGAAAGTGGATCAAGTCTGGGGGAGAAAGGAAAAGTAATCGGAGCCCCTCGTCATTTATGTTCAGACTAGCATAGCCTCCAGGTGACAGCCCAGCAGCTGACCGAGAACCTAAAACCTGATGCATTTTGATATTCCTGGGCTACAAATGCAAATCAGAGAAGAGTTAAATTGTTTCTGAAACACAGTGAGCAATTTTCACGTTGTCAGGCCAGTGGTGAGTCACTCCCCGGGTGGCGCAGGTTTGGGCCAGGGTGGGCACTCCATTAAAGTCTATAGGGAAATATCAAGACCAGTTCTCCACCAACTCCAGACTCAGAAACTCAGCAAAAAGGCTATTTTGGAGTCAGGTCCACCAAATTTATGTCAGTCGACATTGGCCCTTCAGCTTCTCAACACTTTCCACACTACCGTTACGTGTTTTAGTAGTCTTTCTTCTTTCAAAACTTTCCCCTCCTTTTCCCACAATGTCCCTGGAGTCTCACTTTCTGCTTTCCTCGCGTGACCCGTCCCTGAATCCCAGAACCTTACGCGTTGTGTCAGCTGGCCTGCGCAGCACCATCCACTTGCTGACAAAGGCAAGCAAGACAAGCACATGTGAACTCTTTGCCTCGACTCACTGTGGGGCTTGGGGGAGAGCAGACGCGGACCCACACAGCGTGGCCACTGTATTCCTCCCGGGAAAAGCATAACCCAGACTGGAGATGGGCAGAGCAAACGTGACCATGAAACAGCGTGTCCAGGAAGCTTCCCCTGAAATACCTGTGTACTTGCTCTGCTCTTTGCATAAGAAAATTGGGAAGAATCCATATTCTGCTTGTCATTGTGCTCAGCTACCATATTACCGTATACACAATGCAGTTATTAATGGCGTCACAGTACCGATGCAATACATTTCAAAGCAAAGACAATGGTATAACCTAGAAGATGCTATGCGTGCCCCTGTGTGTATACACCCGCATAGATTTATTTATACACGCTGCCGTCTGGAATTTTCAATGTCTTTGTGCTCCTTTTGGAGCAATTTAAGTACAAGTCCAGAACTGGAAACTATGGGTGAGTTCACTGCAGGGCATTTGTTTAGTTATATGTATTTTGATTTATATAGTACACCATCTCTTGCTCATCTATTTACTGCTTTAAAAACAAATGAGCGAACAATGGCAGCAAACCCTGGACAGAGTGTAAACCAGTGGAAGTGCTCAAGTGCTGAGCAGATTAAAAACCAGTGGGTGTGGGTATTTGTGACATTCACCTCCTTCTAGGAATCCGGGAGTGACTGTGTCTTTTATGCAATGTTAATGAGACAGGATGCAACCATATTTTAGAAATAAGAATTCCACTGGTCGCCCAGAGATGACGTATACAGGAAGATGCGTATAGGCTATATAAATACACTACATCATTTTACAGAGGTGCCTGAGTGCATACACAAGTGCCTGTGGGTAGGAGTTCTGGAACTGGTTCCTCTCAGAGGCTGAAGGATGACCGTGTGATCATAAAGATGGAGGAGTGGGTTCGCTGTCCTACACTCACCCCAAGCTCCAAGGAGCCTCATAACTGTAATATCCTCTCTTTCACTATGTATTTGGGGCTGTTTATAATTCCGGGAACTTTTCAACTCTATTCTATACAACTTAAAAAGCCTTTGAGTGTCCAATATATAACTCTAATAGAAACAAAGCAAGGAAAATTACAAGATGATAGCCTGCCTTTCCATTCTGCCCCAGTACCTGATGGGAGTTATTAAAATGGGAGTCATGATTCTGAATAGCATTGTACACATCTTAAGTGTCCAACAGTGTGGCAAGGCAGCAAGGCAGTATCAGCTAAGATTTTCTATAATCAAAATAGTATGGTTATGTTCCATTCTATAAAATAGGAATAAATTTACCAAATACATTACTTATAGAAATCACACAAACACATTCAGGCAGCAAATTTTTAAAGTCACATTATATCAATAATTTGACCAAGCAGGCCTGCTGGCTAATAGAAATATCGTATATTTAGTCGACAACCATTTTCTTCCTTTAAAGGTAGTCAGGATTATCAAAATGGGTCTGATTTTTTTTTTAAAGATTAGGCTAATTGCTAAGGTAACACGGGTAAACACAATGCCTGTCACCTCAATAATCTCCCCATTGACGCTGCCACAGAGAATTGTAGCCACACCACTTAGATTTCAGGGTTGGAAATCTCAGGAGATACTTACCAGCTCATTGTTTAGACTCCAAACAGACCCTCACAGTACTTTTCATGGTTCTGCTCACATGGGTTGCGAGCCTGCCAAATGTAACTGCTTTGTCTATTGAAGAACTGGGTGAAATTTTAAAAATTAAAAGATGAAGGCATCAGGACTGGTGCCCTGGGTTTTCACTGGACCACTGAATAATGGAGCTGCCACTAAGGCATCATGGATGAAGGAGCCTGAGTTCATGGGCACAAGGCCTAGCGTGCTGCTGGCACAGAACTAGCATTCAAAGGTGCTTTCAGTGAACCCGTCAGAGAAGCAAAGGTCCTTAGAGGTTACCTGTAAGAAATAGTAGATGGCATATCTGTTGACTGTCTTATATACCTGGAGGGAGGAAGGAGAGTCCAAGTTTGGGCTTGCAGGAGAGAGGAAGGAGCTCCTCCCTCTTGCACAATTTGAATAGCTGCAAACTCATCTTGGGGAATCAGTGACTGTTCTTAATTCCATAGATCAAACTAGCAGATGGGAGTCTTATTGGATGTTGGTATCTCACATTCTCCTGTGCTGTCATGTAACACGGTTACTAGGGTTCTCTTTTCTCTGCCATCAGGTGGTTGGATGATGCTATTATTGAAGACATCACTCCCAAGTTGATCGGGGATCGCCCCAACACCTACACCTACACCAAGGCCTTGGGGGAGATGGTGGTGCAGCAGGAGAGTGGGAACCTGAACATCGCCATCATCAGGCCCTCCATTGTGGGGGCCACCTGGCAAGAGCCCTTCCCGGTGAGACACCCCCACCTAGATTCCCCGCCTTGCCCCTGGAGCATGGCCTTTGAGCCCAGTGTCTTTCTGACATTCCTCCCAACCACACACACCCATTCACTTCCTCTCTCCTTGGGATTTACTGCTGAATGCAGCAAATCAAGTGTGAATCCACTTTACTATGGCAAAATTCAAGGCTTGGTTCAAACTTTCCCAGCATGAACCTCCTATGGGAATTACTCTGACTGTTGAGTGAACCTCGTAAATAGCATCTGACTCAATTGCCTCAAAATCCCCATGGGCATCATTCATGGTAGCTCACGCCTATAAGCCCAGCATCTGGGGAGGCTGAGGCAGGAGATGAGTAAGTTCAACTTGTTTGTGCTGAACAATTTAGTGACCTAGTGAAACCCTGTCTTGAAGTAAAAGACAATCTGGGTCCAATCTCCCATACCAC
>PVKB01007375.1:0-36684 GCA_004027205.1 Ctenodactylus gundi | reverse complement strand
ACTATTATCAAGAATATACAAAAGACCTGAGGGGGCAGGGGGGAGGACACAACAGACTCTCCAAAATAAAGGAACCAATCAAAAATGAGAATCTGAAATGAATAAGCAGTTCTCAGAAGAGGACGTCTGAATGCCCAATGCGTACATGAAAAAATGTTCAACATCTTTAGCCATCAGAGAAATGCATATCAAAACAACATCAACTTCAGTAAGAATGGCTGCTCTTAAGAAGCAATCTAACAAATGCTGGTCAGGCTGTGGGGAAAAAGGAACCCTCAGGCATGGCTGATGGGACTGTAAACTGGTTCACCCTCTGTGGATGGCAGTATGAAGACTCCTCAAAAAAATCTGATGAAAACTGATACTCCATTTGATCCAGCTATACCTCTTCTGGGCATCTTCCCAAGAGAGCTAAAGTCATTACGCTGTAGCGATACATGCATACCTATGTTTATAGCAGCACAATTTATAACAGCCAAATCTTGAAAAAAGCCAATGTGCCGAAGTACAGATGACTGAATAGAGAAGATGTGGTGTATTTACCCAGGATACTATTCTGCCATAGTGACAAATGTGAATCATTTGTAGGAAAATGGATGCACCTTGAGACCGTTATGCTCAGTGAAATGAATCAGATCCGGAAAGTTAAATATCATATAGTTTCTCTGATACAAGAACACCCAAACCATAAAAAAGTTAGAGATATATAGGAAAATAAGAAGATGGACTTTGTGGAGAGGATAAAGGAAAGACAGGATTTAGAGGGTGGGAATGGGAAAGGGAAACGATATGGAAATAATAATTAAGAAAAGGGAGAAAAAAATGACTGAAAGCTCAGTATGCCAGAGGACGCTGTACTAGATAAAGTAATACTCTGCTTCCTACTCCAATTCTGAATTTCTCACGTCTTTCCAAAGGTAAGGGTCCAGTCATTTACTTATTTCTAAAGGAGAGTACTTAAAGGAAATAGTCTCTCTACTTTCTACCCAAAATAAGTGGTTTTTAAGCTGAAACATTAAAAGCAAAAAGTCAGCAGGTGAAAAATGGTATTACAAGCATTCCAGGCAGAAGGAAGGAATGAAAGTTCTGAGAAAGCAAACAAGTCTGGAAATTTATTGCTTTATTGAATGGAAGGAATAAAAAGAAAAACATGTTACAGATATCAGAAACAGGAATAAAGTTCTAAGCAGAAACATGGTACTATTTAACTTTTTATTAATGCTTTGTGGAAAATAAGACTACAGGACCAAAATGGAAATTAGGAGGCCAATTAGAAAGCCTTTGAAGCTGTTTGGATGAAATGATGGCTTGGATAAGTTTGAAAAAAAAAACAACAGACTGAGTAGATTCAAAAAACATTCTATAGGGAGTATTGACCATCCTCTACATGACATTAGTTAAATATTTTTAAGCAGTGGAAAACCTCTTTCGAAAAATATCTAGAGAGCATTTCATACACAAAGTAGAGTTGAGATAAATTAATCAGAGAAAGACATCAACGTATCTGGTGAAAGTAAAAACTGGAAATCTGTTTGTCTTCCATTTGACACCATTTCATAAGTATATGACAATAACTGTCAATATTCTCCTACCCTCAAGTTTTCTTCTGACAAGAAATGGTCAATTTTTACATAGTATTTGGTACTAATATAGTTGTTTATATATCATAGCTAATAATATAGTTGTGCCTAAGGTTACTTAAAGGTACATGCTGCAGTTAAGATGATGTTTATTTCCTAAGAGTTCATGTGTTAAGAGGTTCAGTGACCACTGTAGAGATATGTGAGCTGCTGAAATTTTGAGAAGCAGAGCCTAGTATATGAAAGTTACTATTTCTTATCACCTTAACTTCAGTGGCAGAATGCTTGTCTAACATACACAGTACCTAGGGTTTGACCCCCAGCACTAAATAAATAAAATTTTGTTTTGATCCTAAAAAATGAAAAGCTACAAAGCACTCAAAACTGCCGGCAACGTTTTACTTCTTAGGTTTTATGCTGTAAGTATGTTTATCTTACCACTGTTTATATTTTGATTGCCAAATCGCAGTAAAAATCTAAGAAATGTAGTTTTGAATATAGTCTTGTAATTTTAAAATATATTTTGTAAAGTTAACGATTAGTTCTTGTGTGAAGTAAAAGTGATACCACTGAGTTAATCCTAAGACCCCAAATACAATTTTAAATTGTTTAATAATTAAATAATTTTATGCCATTGTGCTTTGTTTTCCTTAACTCACTTTTCTGTTTTGAAGAATATTGCACAACCATCCACATGCTTTCTCTCCTGCTCAGACATGATTTTGGCACGTGACTTTGGAGAAAAAAATCCATCATAACCACGCTCCTTCAATGCTGGCAGAAAGAGAGTGAAGTATTGCTCTGTTTCCACTTCCTGAGATGAAAGAAAAGTTGTTATCTACCTGACAGAGATGAATGAGGACTAAGACATACTAATATTCCACATGGTAAGGAAGGTATGATTAGGTTAAACAATTAATGTTAACAGTTATTACCTACGTTATTACTAGCAATCTACTAAACATGAAAGAACCAGAAAAGTGACAAGATTTTCTAACGTTCATTCAGGTATTTATTAATAGGAGTGGGATTTTATCCCACCTCTTTTGACTTCCAATTTAGAGTTCATTCAAGAAGTTTCACTTACTCGAGACTAGTAATTAAACAAGGATGAGCATGTGATAGATTAAGGTGACAGAAAGTAGTAACTTTCATATAAAAAGGGATAATTTTTAAAAATGTTTTTCTGAATGATGACTGATATGAATGATACCCAAGAGTGAGAAACCAAAGATCACCCCCCCCCTCAAAAAAAACTGCTCTAAAGAATGTTTAGGTTTCTGAATATCAATGACACAATGGCCTCTCTTAATTTAGTAATTTAGATTTTTATTCTTAGATATAGCTAATTTTTAACAAACTTTTCCAAATAAAATGATATAATGTGTATATAAAGATGCTCATAACAGCATTATTTTACGGCAGCAAAGGTGTCATAATTGTTTATAAAACTAAATGTCCAACAATAGAGAAAAACCTAAATCAATACACATTCACATAATAAATTGGTTCTGGAAACTTTCAGTGACATGGAAAGTAAACAAGAAACAAAATATCCTAACAGCACATGCTTGCAATGTTATTTTGAAAATATATGTGCAAGTAAATTGGTAATGAATAGAAAAAAAATGCAGAGGAAAATACTCCAGAAATTTTAACACAGCAACTATTTTTAGGATATGAGAGCAGGTATTTTCTGCAATCATATTTTCTGTTTTTCAAAACTATCAAACTTTCATGGAATGAATAGCTTAAAGCATTACTTAATATAAACTTTTAATATAAAAAAAAGCTTTCTTAAATTATGGGGATTTATCCTTAAAACTGTACTTAGAAGATTGTGTGGCCATAATTACTACAAATATTACAATAAAACACAAGTAACCATGATAACCTAATTTTATGTTTATTCTTCTGCCTACTTCTGTGTTGATCTTAGCGTTTATAAGAAAATGTAATTTTTGAAGACTTTTACTTCCTGTTACTTCTCAGGTAACATAAATTACCAAACTACTTTATTAAGTACTTAAAGGTCATTTTTCTTATAGAAATATGATGAAAAAAACATATAAAATTAACACAAAAAAATTAAACAACCTTAATGCATTGACTGGTCACATTGGGCTTAATTATCCTGATTTAATCACTCTACAATGTACACATGTATTAAAATGTTACACTGTATACCATAAGTATATAATTATCATTATATATTTTAAAATATCTTTAAGCACTTAATATGCTTTCAAGTTTGGCAAGAAAAACTTATTAAAAATTGTAAGTCCTTCAGTATATTATTAGACAAATGTTGAAAAAAGTAATAAAACATATTACTTCTTTAGTTACATTGATTGTAACAAAGTATATTAAACAGACAACCGCAAGATGTCTCTCTCCAGCCCCAGGCTATGTTAACTTCTACCACTGGGCCCTTTATGAGGCCTTATTGTTCACCCTGCCCCACCACACCCCCTGAACCCCAGGAGATCTGAGCCTTCACAAGGTCTTTAAAGGAAACAAGAATATTGTCAAATTTTTGCATTATTTCAAAAAATCCAACAGATTTTACACATTTCCCAACTGCATGAAATAAACAGAGAGAAATGGAAAAATAAAATGGAAAAATAAAGGCTTAAATTTCAGAGGTGGCTTATGAAGACATACAAAAGTATATGATTTATAGAACTGTATTTTTAAATATTTATCCTTAAACTATGGACAACTGGGGCAATCTTTTTTTTTTTTTTTCTGGACTCAATATTTTGAGTTAAATTTATACTCCTGAAAGCCTGGCAAACTACAGTTTCTCTTTCAGCAAGACCGCTGATTTCTTCACAGGTAAAATGTTAACATGGATAACGGTTAAGATTGTTTTAATTTCAGAAAATAATGAGCTCATGGCTGCACTCAGCAAAATAGTTTCACTGTGGAAATCTCTTAAATGCTTATTAAAATTATCCCTTTTTAAGAGAAGAAAAAAACAATTCCATTTGGGTTTTTCTTTGAACACAAAAATTCTCAGAGGTAGGTTCCTTTTATTTTTAAATTCACCTTTTAAGTTAAAGACAATTTAATTCTATAGTGTTACCTGAAGACTAATGATATCTGCGTCACAGTTAACAATTTCTTCCATAATTCCCTTTTTCCTGTATTCCCAGTTTAAAGCCCAGGATGGGCAATAGCCATATAGCTGCCGGGTAGCGTATTTATCACATAACACATTGTAACACATAACCGTGAATGATGCTAAGAAGAGGGAGAAAAAAAAAAACAGACAAGAGGGAAAAATTAGGCAACTCTTTCTAAAATAATTGTCATGTGTATATCAGCACGAGCACACACAAATATACCAAATTACTATTATTATAATATGACGAGGAGGAAAGTAAGATTTTGGTAAGTAAGGTCCTTCTACCAAAACTATTAGAATGTATCATACCAAAGTTTAATAGTATAGAATCATACTGCACATATTTTACAAGTGAAAAGTTTAAATGAATGGAACAACTTCAAATTTTTGGATCAGAATACTAATTTTTTTGCATGTAATTTCCTTTGAAATGTTTTCATAAAAATGAAACAAAAAGTAAACTTTGGTTTCCTTCTAATTAAAGGGCTTTAATCTCATTACTCTTTATTATCAAAATATTCACACTTAATACTTTTCAAGAGACATATTACTACTCATGAGCCACAAGAGTGTCACTGTGGCTCCAAGTTTAGTTACAACAGAATCCTTTTTGCCAATCAAACTGTTCAGTTCTGAAAAAAAAATCATTCATTTTAAAATGTTCTTGAAAAATAAACAGACTGTGAGCAAACTAACAGTCCAGAGAAGATGGTTTATGTCTTTCCTACTAGAAAGCGTGTTTTGAAGGCCAGCAGTAACAAGGATCACTGGGGAACATACAATCTCTAGCTCCAAAAACACCTTTTGGAAAGCAGCTTAGTTTAATAAAATTCTCCAAAGGATTCATATGCACATGTATCTAACTTTTATCAGTAGTTCTCTATATTGGGCCCAATGCAGAATTTTAAAAAAAGAGTTGAGATGAAGCCTGTGACTTGATTAATCAAGTAGGAGTAATAGGTTCTACGTATGTACATTTTTAAAATGCACAGCAGGTGACTACAATGAGTAGATATACTTGAAAATCACTTATTAAAACAAAATATGAAGAACCCAAGGTGAATGAAGTTAACAATGCCACTGGTTCCATTTCAGTTTCAGTTAAGAGAAACTTAGTTGTTTCTTAGGCATCTGCCTGGTGGTCACTTTGTACACAAGAAGTTAAATTTCATTGTGAGTTCACCATGATCTGATTATCTGACCCAGATCCATTTCCAAACCAGTACATTATGAGCAAGTTTACACTGCTTCTCTGGATTTGAAATGTCCTTTTGCAAGCGAGATAGAAAGAAGCAAGGAAAATTATTTGCCTTCATTCATATTTTTTCTCAGATTTTGTGAGGTGAAATTTATTTTATAGAAAAGGCCATGATTATAATTTCCATAACATATAAAAATTATCAATGCAATGCCTACCATTTTTAAACAAAAAGAAAATAAGCTAAGTTTCTCTTCTCATTATCCTTATACTCTAATTCTATCTGGTACCTTTTTCACTACCTGGGTTGATTCTTATATAGTTTATTATCATCACTGTTCAGAATCATCATTTGTTACATACATCTCCCTATGTATCAAAAGCACAAAGCATTTTTGATGTCTTCTGTTAGGACTCATAGTCTACTCAGGGAAGAATCACACATCTCAAGAAAAACTTACTGGTTTTTAAATTAAAAAAAAAACCGAGAATTCACTAACTAAAAACTTTCTTATGCTGTGCTCTTTCCCAATCATGTCTGAAGAGGAATAATCCATCTTTATTATCAGAAATGGAATGATACTAGGGAAGGCCAAACATAAAATAAATCCACCTAACTCAAGGCTCTGTAAGAAACCTTGGGCAATTCATCTATCATTGATATGCCTCCCGCTAACAAAACTGCTACTTATGATAACAATGACACAGTGTCTCTTCTCATGGGCTGATACTGTGGTGGTGTAGAGGGCTGAAAATTATAACTTCTGGAAGACATAAAAAACTATACTGTCTGTCAGTTATAAAAATAAAAACTTAAATATGAATAGATTACTGTACCCATAATTCCCAATACTAAATCAAATGTTCTGTCCTGAATCCTGAATTTTTTTGAAAAGCCATAAACTCAACAGCAGTTTTATATTATTTGAAATGTACATAATAAATTCTAACTGCATCTTATCCTTTAAAGATTACTAAAGTATAAGTGTTCAGTGACTTCTCTAACCTTATACTTAAACAGTAAAAACTTTAAGTTAATCTTAAAGTGAAACAAATGTCGTGAATTATATTATGTAGACCAGCCAAGGCTAAAATGTTTCATACACAGTGATGAAGTCCTATAAATGTCAAGCCACTACTGATTCCTACCTAATAATAAAGATTTATACCTTCTATGTATTACTAGTATTCTAGACTTACTGAATTATATCCTTAGGTTACTCAGATATCCTATGCCATTTCTATAAGCCTGGACTGGTATGTTTTGTTGCCAGTTCCAATCTACCTCTGAAGGGAAATGAAGTACCTAAGTAGTTAAAATTTTCAGAAAAAAATTCATTGTAACTCATTTTTCTTAAATAATCCACATCTTATGAGAAGATTCCATTTGGAAAGCTATATGAAAAAAAAAGTAATTTTAAAACCAAGAAGTGCAACACCATTAAGCATACAAGGTAGTTGCACATAATGCTACCATAAAGTGGATTTTGTTTCAGTCTCTCCGTCAGTATTTCTAAACTCATCTATACCCAGAGATCAAATTGAAGGCTTATTAATTATATATTATGAAGCCCAAATGGCATTTTAAGTATTTCTGATTAAAAACTCAAGAAAGTAAGAGAAAAATTACCTGATGGCAGAATTTGGTCTCGTTCTTTTAATGTAATCCATGGCCTCGCAGGAAGCTGCTCTGGATGAACTAAAAAAAATTCATACATGTTAATTTAATTTCATGTGTTTATAAAACCATTATCTTTCAGCTTATAATGTGAAATGAACATGTTTTCTACTCAGATGCAATGGCTCACAAACTGCTTTAAAAATCCAACACTAACATTTTATAAAAATTTAGAAACTTAAGGAAATTTAAGAAGAGCTATGCCCCCTCCTAGATAATGGGAGCTTTTCCCTCTCTATCCTTCTGTTTCTGAATAAAGACCTGTTATCCTACACAAACAAGAAGAAGAGGAGGAGAAAGAGGAGGGGGAAGAAGAAAAAGAGGAGGAAGAAGAGGAGCTATGCAGTAAAGCATAAAACTAATATCAGAAAAAGACATTAGGAGCCTCCTCAATGGTGTTTTTACTTGTGTGGTATTTACATAAAGTACAAGCTAGGTGTTGGAGGAATATATATAAACTCGTAATGCCAGCATTCTGGGAGGCCAAGACAGGAGGCTTGGAAGTTCCAGCCAAGCCTGGGTAACTAAAATTGCAAATTAGCAAGACCTCCTCTCAAAATAAAAATTTAAAAAATATTAATCACTAGTATCAATTAATTTTAAAATAAAATCTATAAGGAAAATCTTACATCTCATTTATGTATCTAAATTATAGTGTTTCAGCCTTGTTCCCTGCTGGGGGAAAAGAAAAAGCTATGTGAAATTACAACAGCTGAACAATTAAAATATTCAAACATCTTTAAAACAAAAATACGTATTTATTTGAATATATAAAAATCTGTTGAATTTTCTAATGGGGCTTTCATTTCCTACTCTTGTTTTTCTTATGTGTGTGGAAAGCAAGAGTACATGGTAGACATAGAAGAACACTGTACAGGAAAAAAGACACCCATTAAACATTAAGTGTTCAGATATGACTATCAATAACGTGAACTAAATGCTACCACATTGCTAAATAAAAGAACATCCACCAAAATGTAACTACCCGCTTTCTCCTTAACTTAAAAAACCTATACAATTACAGAACAATATAATTAACCTTTTTATATTTGCCCATTGTATCAGTGGCTGAAAAATGTGTTCCTTTAAAATAAAACACTCTTATCTTCATCAAGCTCTGAAATTTTTCAAAGCAGCCTAGACATTAAAATATGTCAGTTCCGCAACCAGTTTGGTGCTCAAGAAGGCCATCTAGAGTTTACCACTCTGTTTTAACAACCATACGTTTCCAGAGTACAATAAACATTTTGTATATTCCACATCTTGCCAGAAAATAAATAGAAGTATGGGCATGGAAGTCTGAGAAAATAATCATGGTTCCTAGAAAAGCGATATCAGATTTGTGGCAAATGTTTCAAAAAATGCAAACGTCAATGTAAGTAAAATGAAGACAAAACAAGAACATCCTCGGTGTTAGAATTCTTACTACCGGAGTCTACTGAAGTTAATTTAAGTTTTAAAAATATCAGAAATCAAAATTTTTTCAAAATAAAAAATAAGATGATATTAATGCTTTGGTATTTCTGGAATCGTAATACATTACCATGTAAGTAAACTGCATAGTATTCACCAACAATATCCACAGAGCCAAGAACAAGAAACACTACTCAATCTCACCATTAATCAAGAAAATTAAAAAGATGAGACACGGGCTGAAGGAATGGCACAGTGGTTAAAGTGCCTGCCTAGCAAGTGCATGGCTCTGAGTTGATTTCCCCAGCACTACATAAGCTGGGCATGGTGTCGCACACCTGTAATCCCAGCACTTGTGAGGCTGAGGCAAGAGGACTGCCTTGTCATGAGTCAGAGGACAGCCCAGGCTATGTACTGAGTTCGGGACCAGCCTGGGCTACACAGCAAGATCCTATCTCAAAAAACAAAAAAATTAAAAATAAATAAAAAGATGGGATAGAAAAACAGGTTGTCTCATATTTTTTAAGCTTAAAAATACTCAGGGATAGTGAGGTATAAATAGCTACTTGTATATGGGAGGGGTGGCACACACCTGTAATCCCAGCAACTAGTATTTCCTGAGATCAGCTCTATCTATTAAAACAGTATTCAAAAAGACATTAATTACATATTGTTTATGATTGCAAAAACAAAGATAAGGGGCTAAATGATACCCATTTAAAGAAAATCTAGAGTTTAGAAAAAAACAGACACTTATGTATTAAACGGAAAAAAATAATGCTGACTGAAAAGAATTTCTAAAATATAAGAATTAAATATGATACATTTTATCAAAAAAAATTCAAAACTAAGCATTAAATTATAATCTTTCTTCCAGTACAACTGTATGTAAATATCTACCAGCAAGTATAAAGAAACACACCCAATTTACACATGTGATTACATATGTAAAGAAACTATAATTAAAGGTAATAAATTTTAGCCTTAATGATCTCTTTAATGTATTTTATGGAAAAGACTATACATTTATGCAAGATGAATATTTAAAATTAATTTCTTAAAAAACAGAACTACATAATCAAAGATATAATGGAAGAAGGAATATGGACTTGGTGACCCAATCTGTCAAAGTCAACAACTCCAGCAAAGCCCCAAAATAATCACTTCATCACATAGCTCACACTGCCTAACAGCAGTGAGGATCATCTGCCCAGGCTGGGTATCAAGTGAGTCTAGAAAGGACATCAAAACTTACATGCTAAACTTAAAACAGAGCAACTGTTAACACTGAATATTTAAGAAGAATCTATAGAGGTCCAGATGGCAAAATAGAAGCAGTCAGCGGGCCATATGATCTCCCTCAGCTGCAATGGAGAACAGGTAAAGCGCAATTCAGGGAGAAAAAGAGCTCTGAGAACCCAGAAAGAGCCAACACAAAAGCTAAAAATCACGGAGAACAGAAAAGTAGCACAGTGAAAAAAAACAAGGCAGTTTGCAAGGACAGCCATGACTGTAGGTTAGAGAGAAACCCAAGTCTACAAGCAAAAGTTAAGTTCAAAGAGGGTTGGTAAATCCAGTGAAAAAAATGTATCAGCAATATTAGCCAAAATAAAATTGTATATATAGTCTGAAAATGACTCCACAGGGCAGGTCAGCTTTGGAGAAGACACACACTGTAGTTAACTGTCGTACTGTGGAGTGATCTAACAGGGAGCCATTTACAACACTTATAACTGGGGCATACTGTTTGAGGCTGAGCTTAGTCTAGGTACCAAAATTTAAATAAACACACTTCAGGGTCCTCAGGGATATCTTGTCCCAGTGACTGAGAGATAGCCACAAAAGACAGACAAAAACAAGGGGCAAGGCTAAGGGCAGATGCTGTGAGAAGTTTAAGCAGTAAGGATGTCACACTATGAAAACCACACTGGTCTGCAGCACTATTGTCTGTGTCAAGAGCAAGGCTAGTCATCTGTAGTTTTCTGAGAGGTGGGTGTGAAAGCACCAGGATCTAGCCTAGCAGATTAGCTGCCCCTTTCCAGCACAGAACTCAGTGGTCTATTTCCTTGCCTACTTCTAGCAATGTGTTTGGGTATACACCTGTGCTTGGATATTTGCCACATCCCTGGGGAACATGAACAGGGTACGGTGGACCTCTGGAGCAAGTTAGACAACTCAGCAGAGGCCAAGTTGCACAGCTAGTTGGAGCTATCAATGATGCAAGGTGTGCACAAGAATACAAACTTTAAAAGTCTCTGGAATACAGGCAAAGAACATATCGCTCCACCCAGTGGGAAAGGCTAGGCAGGACTCAACATTCACAAAGCAGCAGACTGAGAGAAACCTAAGACTTTGGTGTGACTCACTAACCCCACCCCAGAACTGGTGAATTCCAATACTAAAAGTACTGGAAAGAAACTACCTATCCAGTCACATTGGCGTGGAGGAATTTTTTGACTCTTCTTTTTCTTCATTTTTTTCCCCTGTTATATTTTTCTTGTTACTTTTACCTAATTTATTTTAGTTAACCAAGATATGGAACCAGACTAGGTGACCATCAACAGGTGAATGAATAAAGAAAATGTGGTATATACACAAAATAAAAGCATTACGGAGCGCTATAGAATTATACAGTCATGTCCTTCACCAAAAAATAACTGGAACTGGAGTTCATCATATTAAACAAAATTATGAATGGAACCAGAGATCATTGTAGTAAATGCCATGCTCATAAAATCAAGTATCACACTTTCCCAAATATATGGAACCTAATAAGAATTACGTGAAAGTATAAGGGAGACTATTATTAGACAAGAGAAAAGAAATATGGGAGATGGAAGTATAAAAGAGGGTAAGCAGGGAGATGGAATATGACTGAAATATATACATACTTGAACAAATGTTGATTGTAACGTGCCAAAATGATTATTGCTATAAGACTAAACAAAAGACTAAAAAAATTCCTAAGCTGTTTTAAAATAGAGATGAAATATTATATATTAAAAGAAATTAAATTCTTTTTATAGTGTATTTGTATTTTTCATTCACTATACTATTTTCCATGACTCAAAAAAATTCAGTGTCATGTTTTTAAGAAGCAATAAGGTGCTCTTAAAATGAATAAAAAATAGAAAACCCTAGCAAATAAAAAGATGTTATTTAAAAAAAACAAACAAACAGAAATTAGCAACATGGAAATTAACCAGAATTTTAGAACATTGAAAGTACATAATTAATTTTAAAAGAATCAATAACTTGGAGAATAAATAGAATATATACTAAAAAGAAAAAGACTGAAAAATGAGCAAAGCCTGAAGGACCTGTGGAAGTGTAACAAATGATCTAAATTTATATCATCAAAGTTCTAAAAAGGACAGAAACATATAATAGATTCTTTCCCCATCAACCTCTTAAATCATATTTGATGGCTGAAAATTATAACTATTGTGTGCTCAGTGTAGATAACTAGCATTTTCTAAAATCTCCAAAGACACAGCTGAACTTTAATGCAGTACGCACGTCTCAACTATATGCTGACTATAAGAAACACTTTTCAAATACAGTATCAGAAAATTAAAAGAGGATGGTAAAAAATATAATGACAACATTAGTTTTTTTATTTTCTTCAGGATTGGGAATTAAACCAAAGGCCTTCCCTCTGAGCTATATCCCAAACCCTACTCCCTATGTCTGTTTTGTTTTTGTTTTCAGACAGGATTTGCTAAGTGGCTTGGGCTAGGCTCAAAATTGCAATCCTCCTACCTCATTCTTCATCCTTTCATTTCTTTTAATAGATAGTATTTTGTCTTATCCTGCTGGATTACAGCTGTGTGCCACAAGCTGATATTACTAATTTTTTCAAAAGAGAAATGCCGACATTAATATCAGATAATGTAGGTCTTAACGCAAAGAAAATACAAGGAACACAGCATCATTAAATAAGGATAAGACTGACCCACTAAGATACACTAATTACACCAATGTTTGGAATGTCACATGTATCTATCAGCAGAGCTTCAAAATACCAGAAGCAAAATCTACAAAAATGAAGAGAAATAAACCCAGAATTATAGCTGGCAATTTTAATACTTCAATACCACTATTTGGTAGAACTACTAAATAGTAAATTAGAAAAGACAGAGAAGAATTGACCACCAACATCATCATCTAATTCACATGTACAGACTAGTCCACTCAACAACTGAGGAAAATGCATGTTTTTTCAAAAGTCCAACATTCTCCAAGTCAGACCAAAATCTGAATCGTAATATAAACTTCAAAGAAAGAAAATTTAAAGGAATTTAAAGATTTTTAAAGAATTGAAAAAAATTCAAAAGAAATGAAAGAATTCAGAATATGTTTCCCAACTGGTCTCAAATTAAAAGGTACCAACAGAAAGGTAACAGAAAACTTTTAGACACGTGTAAATAAAATTACACGTTTATAAACAATTCACTGATCGCAGAGGAATTTGCACAGAAAGTTAGTAAATATACTAAATTAAGTGAAATAGAAAACAAAACATATCAAAATTTATGAAGTGTATTGAAAGAGGTACTAAGAGGAGAATTTATAGCACCGCCCACTTACGTTAAAAAAGAGGAGGCCAAGTATGGCAGCACACACACTCCTGTAATCTGAGAAGCTGAGGCCAGAAGATTCAATGTCCGAACCCAACCTGGGTAACTTAGTGACTTAGCAAGACCCTGTCTCAAAATAGAAGTGGTTAGAGATACAAATGCAAAGTTCCTCAGTCCAATCCTAGTATCTCAACCAATCAATAAATGAAAAGACAGAGGAAAGAGTACTAGTAGTGCAAAAAACATAAAAATAAAAAGGAAAAAATAACATTGAGCTCTTATCTTAAACTAGAAAAAAACAAAATAAACTAAAAAGCAAGGAGAGAAATGAAATAATAGCATGCAGAGCTTCAAAAGGTAAAATTAAAATAACAGATCTACAATTCAATGACTATTCATACAGCTTTTCTTCATACAGTTATATTGATAAGTTTTAAAGAAAAGATCAGCATAACAACAAAAAGCTGAAATAACCTAGAATATGAAAGACACAAAAATAAGCTTGACAGATTCCAGGCCTAGGTACTTCTCATGCTGTATCAGACACACCTGGAATCCTTCCCAAGCCCCCAGATCCCTGAGTGATCTCCAGAGACCCACCTGGAAGCCATCCCAGGCCTAGGTCCATCCAGCACTATGCCAGACCCAACTAGAGGCCGCCCCAGGCCAAAGTCTATTGAGTGCCATGCTGGATCTGAGCCTAAAGCCCTACTGAGCCAACCTATCCATCTAGAGGTCACCAAGGATCAGCTGGAAACAATGCAAAGGCAAAGTGGAAACTCCCAGGATCAGTCGTTGATTAGAATTTACCAGATTGTGAGACCCAGCACCTTAAAATGTTTATATCCAGATAATACAGGGGGGTAACTAATTTTTTTATTTTGATATTCTATGTTTTGATTTGTGTTCTGTTGGGTTTTGATGTTGTTGTAGTTGTTACTTGGATCTGGTGTTTCTTTATTTTTCTTTGGGTTAGGTTCTTATTATTCCTGAAGTTGACCGAGTTTCCATAATTTTTCTCCTCTACTTCCTCATACAGTTTCTTTTTTCTTCTTTTCTTCCTAGTGTTCATGTTCCATCTCCTCCTCTTTCTTTCCATCTCCTTCTGTTTCTTTATCCAATAGTTTCTGAATCTCTCATCCTCACCTTCATGAGTAACTATCTAAGCAGAGTATCATAATTCTGCAGATCTAGAGGCTATGTTCCATTCACTCAGTTCTCCTTGACTCAGCTGAATCTTGCTCAAAATGCTCCTCTCCATCGGTTGCTCCCTGACTAGGAAAGGAACACTGACAGATCATTCACTGTCATGGGACTGTTTTTGCTTTCTGCTATATAACCTTAAGCTTTCTTATTGTCTGGGTTATATTACTGATATCAATAGTATCCTTTAATAAATCAATAATAAGGTTACCATAGGTATAGAGTGAGGGTATGTTGTACCTACTAATCTTGTGGGTAGAGTGGTTATAGTGCTAATAGCTATTAGGATCTGCCAGTGAGTTAATACTGGTCAATATTATAAATGTAAACCTTATTCAAAGTTTAGATGTTAAGATCACAAAGGACCTTCAGATCCAAACGTTCTGGCTATGGACTATGTACAGTTCTGTATTCTGTTTTTTTCTCTACCAAAGAGTGGAGGAGATTAAGGTCTCAAGAAAAGGTTGGACACTGACAATACCTTTAAAATTAATAGCTGAATAAATTGAAAAGTTATAAATTCTAAAACTGGAACAAACTCCAGATAGCACTTAAGGCAAACTCAATAAATGAATCTCTGGAATAGAGACATTCCATCAACAATAACTGAGCTTCAATTAACTGCAACATAACCATGGGGAAACAAAGTACTAAGTTGCTGACAAGAAGGCCGTACACTCCGGAAACTGATAACAGGAATCGTGAAGTAGCAGAATCAACAAACAGAAAAGGCATAAAGGTAATTTCTGGGCCCAGAAGCTCACACAGGACACAAAAGAGATGCACAGAGAGCTCAAAGCAGACATACAAGGAATAGAAAAAAACAACACTGATAGGAAGCTCAAGGACTTTAAGAAGATACAAAAGATAAGGAAGGCAGTGCATGAAATTAAGGAACATTTCAGCAGAGATATAGAAACAATGAAAACTGAACTCAAAGAAATGAAAAACTCACAGGAAAAAATAACCAGCTTGAACACTTTGAAGAGCTTGAAGATAAAGCTGATAATATAGATAGGATCGATGAAGACTGTAAAACAGCAACGACAACAACAACAACAACAACAAAAAAAAAAAACCAGGAAAAAGACTGGCTAAACAGCTGAAAGAAAAACAACCTCAAAATATGGGGGCACAGGAACAAACTGAAGACAGAACAAAAGACTAAAAGGACATGTTCTATATGAAATTATGTAAGAAAAATTCTAAACTCTTTGGGAAGAAATGAACATTCAACTACTGTAGGCATATTGAACTCCAAACAACTATAACCAGAAAAGAACATGCCTGCAACACATCATAATTAAAATCTGAGACTGAACATAAAGAGAGAATATTAAAAGCTGTAAGAGAAAATCAGCAGGTGACTTACAAAGACAAGCCCATCAGAATAACTGCAGACTTCTCAACACAAGCCCTAAAGGCTGGGAGATCATGGAGAAATATCATCCAAGTGCTAAGAGAGAGCATAAATGCTAACCCACACTAGTATATCCAGAAAAATTATCTCTCAAAACAGACGGGGAAATTAAAATGTCCCATGATAAAGAAAACCAAAAGAAATTCACATTCACCAAACCAGCATTCCAGAAAAATACTTAAAAGGAATCTTAGAGAAAGAGAGACTAATAGTATCTAAGACCCCAAAGACAATGAAACCACAGGAAGAGGAGAATGAACAGACAAGAGACTGGGTCAAACAAATAATATCAAAGCATCATAAAGATGGCAGAACACAGCAAACATATCTCCTTAATAACTTTGAATGTTAATGGTCTTAACTTGCCTATTAAAAGAACAGACTGGCAGACTGGACAAAAAAAAAAACCCCACAATTTGCTGCTCACAAGGGATACATTTATACTTTACCCATAAGAAATATGCAGATTGAAAATAAAGGAATGAAATTTAATATTTCATGCAACAGGACCTAAGAAACAAGCAGGAGTAGCTATGCTATTATCAGACACATCAGATTTCAACCCAAAACAGATCAGGAGAAACAAAGATGGACACAATATACTGGTTATGAGAACAATACAACAGGAAGAAATTACAATCATTAATATATATGATCCCAACTCTGGATCATCCAATTATGTAAAACAAATATTATTAGACATGAAAGGACATGTAATGCCTGACACAATCATAGTAGGGGACTTTAATACTCCATTATCACAAATAGACAGGTCAACTAGATGCAAAACCTACAAAGAAATACTACAGTTAAATGATACTATGAAAAACTTGGACTCAACAGGTACTTATACAGTGTGCCACCCACTTTATTCTCATCAGCACATGGGACATTATCTAAAATACACATTATAGGCCATAAAACATGCTTAAATAAATACAAAAGAATTGAAATAATTCCTTGTTTACTCTCAATCACAGTGCAATAAAACTGGAAGTCAAGAACAAAAGAAACAATAAAAATATACAAATACATAAAGACTAAATAACCTACTATTGAACAAACAATGGGTCACAGAAGAAGGGAAGAAATCAAAAACTTCCTAGAGTCAAATGATAAAGGAAGCGTATCATACCAGAACCTACGGGACACAATGAAAGCTGTCCTAAGAGGGAAATTCACAGCCATAAAGGCACACATCAAAAGAACAGACCATCTCTAATAAGGAATCTAATGATGCACCTCAAGGTGCTACAGAAAAAAGAACAATCTAAATCAAAAAGAAGGAAAAAAATCAAAAAGATTAGAGCAGAAATTAATGAAATTGAAACCAATGTATACACATATCAATGAATCAAAGAGTTGGTTCTTTGAATGAACAAACAAGATTGATAAACCTTTAGCTAAACCAAAAGAAAGAAAAAACACATACCAAGGCAATTAGAAATGAAACAGATACCATAGAAATTCAGAAAATTATAAGGAACTATTTGGAACACCCATATTCCAACCAATTAGAGAACTGGAAAGAAATGGGTAACTTTCTAGACACAAAACCCCAAAAGTGAACCAAGAAGACATAAAAACCTTGAATAGCCCACATAGAAAGTGAAGCAGTAATATAAAGTCTCTACCCACAAAGAAAAGTCCTGGACCAGACGGATTCACAGCAGAATTTTTTCAGTACTTCAGGGAAGAGGAAACTCCAATGCTGCTCAAATTTTTCCATGAAATTGTAAGAGAAGGAACACTAACTCATTTCCGGAGGCTAGCATCACCCTACTGCCAAAAGCAGATAAAGACTTAACCAGGAAGAAAAATTATACACCAATCTCCTGAATGAGTACAGATGCAAAAATTCTCAATAAGATTCTGGCAAATAAAACCCAGTAAGTAATCTGAATGATCGTATACTATGATCAAGTGGTCTTCATTCCAGGGATGAAAGCCTGATTCAATCTATGCAAATCAACCCATATAATATATCACATTTTCCCTTAAAATCAGGATTTGACAAGGCTGTCCACTTTCACCACTGCTACTAAACACAGTACTCAAAACCCTTGCCATATTAATCAGGCAAGAAAGTGAAATAAATGGAATAAGTATCAGAAAGGAAGACAAATTATCCTTATATACCAATGATATGATTATCTACATAGCAGACCCCAAAACTTCACTATGAAACTCTTGGAAATAATAAACAAATTCAGCCAAATTGCAGGCTACAAAATTAATACTAAAATATCAATAGTATTCCTCTATAATAATAATGAACTTACTGAGAAAGAGATCAGAAGGATAATTTTATTTTCAATAGCCCATCAAAAAAATTAAATACTTAGGAGTAAACCTAACCAAGTGTCTTAGTTACTTTCTCGTCACTGACTCATACCCAACATCCACAACTTAGGTAGGAAATATTTATTGTAGCTTACAGTTTCAGAAGGTCATAGTCCACTCACAGGTGTGCGGCTGGAAAATGGTGGAAGCACATAGCAGGGCTGGAGCAGGGGCAGGGCCAGAGACAGAGACAGAGCAGAGATCCGCACAACATGTTGGTACAGAAAGAGACTTAGAGGAAGGGTAGAAGAACCAGCACAGACCCTTCCAGGTCAAGCCCCAAGCACTTGCTCCCTTTCAGCCAGGCCCCACCTCCCAACCCTACACAGTATCCATAGAAACATGAGGCTTCCGGGGGACACTCCAAATTTAAACCACCACATTAAGGAAGTGAAGGATCTATATAAAGAAAACTATATGACACGGAAGAAAGAAATTGAAGCAGACATCAGAAAATGGAAAGACATCACCTGTTCTTGAATAGGCAGAATATAGTCAAAATGACTACACTGCCAAAACTGATATACAAATTTAATGCAATTCCCATCAATATACCAACAACTGTTATCACAGAAACGGAAAAAACAATCCTTAAATTTATATGGAACCAAAGGAGGCCTGGAATAGCCAAAGCAATCCTGGGTAACAAGACTATTATGGTTTAGATCTAGAATGTCTCCCAAAAGTCTCATGTATTTGAATGTTATAGATTGTGTATGGAACTATGTGCCGTTGGCAGACTGGGCCCTAGTCTGGAGGGGTGAATTAAAGGCATGTAAATTGGATTACAGCTGTGTAGTAGGGGCTTACCGCACCTTCCATACCTGGAATCACTGGGATGAAACCTGGAAGGATATATAAGCTTCTTCCTGCCTTCCTTGGAGGACAAGTCTCAACTTGCCGTGACTTGCTTTGTTGTCCTGAGAAGCTGCTTCTATCTCTGCCTCTGCCATGTACTTTCATTGCTGCCAGCCACCACTGAGTGTGGACTGTGACCTTCTGAAACTGAGCTAAAATAAACCTTTACTCCCCTTAATTTGTGGATGTTGGGTATGGAGTCACAGCAATGAAAAGGTAACTAAGACAAAGGCAGGAGGCAATACAATACCAGACATCAAGTTTTACTATGAAGCAACAGTTATAAAAACTATATGGTACTGGCACAAAAACAGACAGGTTGACCAGTGGAATAGAACTGAGGATGCACAGACCAATTCAAATACTCTCAGATACCTGATTTTTTATAAAGGAGCCAAAAGCATACACTGGGAAAAGGATAGCCTCTTCAACAAATGGTGCTGGGAAAACTGGATATCCACATGCAGAAGAATGCACACATCTTTCACCATATGCCAAAATTAAATCAAAGTGATCAAAGACTTGGATATTGCAATTGAAACAGTGAGCCTTCTGGAAGACAAATTAAGCAAAAATAAAAAAAGATATAGGTGTAAGCAAGGACTCTCTTAACACCAAAGCAAAAGAAACAGCCCCTAAATTAACAAACGGACTACTTCATATTACAAAAGCTTCTGCACAGCAAAGGAAATGATCAACAGAAAAACAGAACTGACAGAATGAGAAAAAAATATTCACCACTTAGACCTCAGGTAGGAAGCTCATAACTAGAATACACAAGAAACTGAAGAAAAATAAGCCCCTCAAAATCAAAGATCCAATTGAAAAACGGGCAATGGAAATGAATAGGCAGTTCTCAGATGAAGAACTTCAAATGGCTAGTAAATGCATGAAAAGATGTTCAACATCCTTAGCCACTAGAGAAGTGCAAATCAAAACATCGCTAAGATTCCATCTAACCACAGAATGGCAATATAGCAAGAACTAAAATAGCAATCAGTGCCGGCAATGCAGTGGAGAAATAGGAACCCTTTTCCACTGCAGTGGGACAGTAAACTGGTACAACCACTATGGAGGGCAATATCAAAAGGCTTGAAAGTAAATAATCCCTTCAACCCAGTGGTACCTCTTCTGGGATTTTTTTCAAAAGAACTGAAGACATCATCTAACAGAGATATGAGTACACTCATGTTTTTAACAGCACAACTAACAATACCTAAATTGTGGAAAACACCAAAAATACCCACCAACAGACCAATGGATACACAAATTGTGGGATTTATACACAACAGAATACTATTCGTCTATAAAGACAGATAAGTTTGGGGCTTTTATAAGGAAATGAGTGGATGAGTCAGATGCAGAAGATTAAATATTGAATGGTCTCTCTAATATGAGAACCCCAGATCACAGTCATTTCATAGAATTGGGGGTATAATGGGGAAGGGGGAAGACAGGTTAAAAACGTAGAGGGGAAGGATTTGAAATTTTGCCACAATATGTATATGCACAAAATACTCACGATCAATGTAAACATTATGTATTGCATATATAAATATCAATAAAATGGGGAAAAACTCTCAACATATGTAATTAAAAGGCAGAAAAGCAAATTATCATTCTAATCAAAATGGTGGATTTTTTTTTTTTTTTTTGAGACAGGGTCTAACTCTGTAGTCCAGGCTGTTTCTGAACTCACCTATGCAGCCCAGGCTGGCCTTGAATTCACAGTAATCCTCCTGCCTCAGCCTCCCAAATACTGGGATTATAGGCATGTGCCACCATGCTCAATGGTACTGGGGAATAGAACTCAGGTCCTTAGTGCTTGCTAGTCAAGCACTTTTAACTGCTGAGCTACTCCTCCAGTCCCAAACATCTATGCAAGAGTAATAAATAAATAAACCTAATCTTTAAGTGTACATAAAACATACTCAACCAATATAGTTAACAACAAACTGGTATACAGAGAATTCTGTGCCAACTAGGCACATTCATTTGAAGTATAAGCCTAACATTTACAAAAAGAATGTGCTAGGTAATAAATAACACATTTTAAAAATGTAAATCAAAGTTCTCTGATGACAACCAGAAATCTTTAACCAAGAAAACTCTAACTCCCTGAAAAAAAAATCTGTACATGATTCATAGGTCAAGGAACAATTGATGAATGACTACTAGAAGGGAGAAAAGGGAAAACAAAGGAGAACAAGGGAAGGAGGGGAGGAAAAGGAAGAGAAAGAAGAGGGGAAGGGGGAAAGAGGAAGAACAGGAGGAGGAGGAGGGGGAAGAGGAATGGGAAAGGAAGGCAGGGGAAAGATGGGAAGGGGGAGGAGGAGGAGGCGGGGAGAAGACAAGAGAGAAGAAAAGAAATCCATCTACAGACAACCTCAGGTCTGGATATATTCTTCCAAATATATAAGAAAAACACCTATCTTAAATTCTTCCCCAAAACAGAATTACCAAATATTAAGCCAGAGTAGCTGTAATATTAACATTTGACATGAAAAATGAAGGAAGAAAATTACTGGCCAATCTGACTCATACTCACACATAATCCTAAGTAAAATATTATTAAAGTAAACACAGGCTATATAAAAATAATTACAATACATCACAACCTATTTAGGTTTATTTTGGAATATGCAGGTAATACAACAGAGTCGATATGATCATAATAGTAACGGTTTAATAAAGGATTAAAAATAATCTCATGTCAATAACGAACAAATATTATTAAAATGCAACATCTACTCATTAAAAACTCTCCTAGCCAATTGCAATGGCACATGCATGTAATCCTAGCTATTACAAGGGGCTGATGTGGACAAATTCAAAGCTAGTCTCAGGATCATACTGAAAAACAAAAAGCTCCTACCAAAGTAGGAATAGAATAAAACTTTCTTAGTCTGATAAAGTTTATATAATATTTTTAAAATTATTTAAAACTAATAATTTATGAAATGTGACAAGGATGTTCATTTTCATCACTTTCAATTATTTTACTGGTGGTCCTATCAAGTGCAATAGGGCCAAAAAGAAAAATAAATACAAGGATTAGAAGAAAAGTAAACTGTCATTATTTGTAGATAAGACTGTTAAAATTGAAATACAAGTGTATTAGAATTATAAACAGTTAACAAAACAGCTGACAATATATACATATGTATGTGCGTGTGCGTGCATGTGTGTGTGTGTGTGTGTGTGTACACATTTTTCCTGAGATAAGGTATTACTTTACTTTCCAGGCTGACCTTGAACTCTCAGTAATCATCTTGCCTCAGCATTCCCAGCACCAGGCCACTTGAAAATACTTTAATAAGACAGTTACAAGTGTTTAACAAGGTAGCTGAAATCAGTAAGTGCTAAGATTTATTTTTTAAAGACCGTAAGAGCATCAAAAAGTTAATACTTAGAATGTAAAATCTGCATAAGCACTACATGGAAACCTAAAACTCAATATTAAGAGAAACTACAGACAGCAAAATAAATAAGACCACTACATTAAACACATCAATTCCTCTAAAGCAATCTGTAGATTCAATATAATCCTAATAATATCGTTATATTCATAGAGACAGATTTGAAAATTTGACCTTAAAACTGTAATAAAAACACAGGAATCAACCAGACAAAACTATCCAATAGTCTTTTCAGTCCTAATGAGGAAGGAGATTTATGCTATTGGAGTTTAAGAATTTTTATAAAGTTATCATAATTAAAGTGTTACATTGTCCAAAAGACTAACAGAAGCTGGGCATGCCAGTGCACACCTATAATCCCAGCTAGTGTGTAAACTGAAGCAAAAGATTCAAATTTTGAGGCCAGCATGGGCAATGTGATTTAGCAATCCTTAGGCTCAATTTCCAGTACAGAGAAAAAAAAATGATGATGATGATGATGACTGTAAGGAGGAGGAGAATGATAATGATAATGACGAAAAGAGAACAGAAAATCCAGAAACAGATCCACACATGTAGTGACACTTGATTTACGGCAAAGACAGCACTAAAAAATAGTAATGATTAGGCATACTGGTGCATCCCTGTCATCCCAGCTTTAAGGCAGGAAACTCAGACTGTCTCAAAAATCAAATAAAGGGGTGGGAACTAAGGGAACAGTTCAGAGGCTAAAGAGCTTGTCCAGCATGCACAAGGCCCTGTGTTCAATTTTCCAGCACCACACAAAGATTAGGTGGGCATAGCAGTGCACACCTGTAGTCTCAGTACTCAGTACCTCAGTAAGAGGATTGCCTTGAGTCTAAGGCCAGCATGGGCTACAGCGTGAGACCTTTCTTCAAAAAAAAAAAAAAAAAAAAACACTGATGGAGGGTGTAGTGTAGGTAGTTTAGTACTTCCTGGGTTCAATCCTCAGTACCGGCAAAAAAAAAAAAAAAGTAAAGAAAAATCTTCTCAATAAATGGCTTAGATTCAATACATGCACAGAAAAAGTCACAAAATTTAATTCCTACCTTACAGAAACATCAATTCCAGGAAAATTATAGCTCTAAGAATTGTAAGCAAAAAATAAAGAGTTTCTATGTAATAAAATACATTAATGTGATAGGGAAATATTTTTGAAGAGGAAACAAAAGCAGTACTAGTATATACAAGAAATCAGTTGGAATATGTGAAAGTTGTTCCTGTTTATGAAAATACTAATTAAACAGGAAAAATAGCATAAGAAAAGGTATGTACAACACACATACTGTTAAAGAGCTTATTCTAAAACATATGAGGAATTTCTTACAACGCATACATATCAAGTTGAGTTAGTTACATCTGTAGACAAGTGAGCTATTTTAAAGCAAGCTGAGGAGTACACACATCATATGTGCAGTTTAATGAAACTTTCACATATTCCTAACTCCTTACTAAAAATATCTCTGTAATAAATTTACTGTTTTTTCCATTAGTCAGCTTTGAGTCACTTTAGCCCAAATCATTTTAGATGATAACTATTTGTTTTCTCTTACTATAGACCTTATTTTTTCTGTATAAGAAAAATATCTGGTTAAAAATAAAGGGCTGAGAGGAAAGTACCTTTTTTGACAGAGAAAAACATAAGAGTATAGCAAAAATATTGTGACAATGGCATCCTGCAGGGATTTATGATTTCTTAGGCACTTTTAGAATTCTGCATCATAAACATTCTTCAAAAAATCTAAATTTAACAGTATCTCTTTACTTTTACCCATATTTTAATGTTTACGCAATAACAGGAAACATTTTCATAAAATATTTAATAGCCTTTGTATGTAAGAAAATGTGCATATGGAATATTTCCATTTCGGTGCTTGCAAAATTTCCAAAAACGTGAATGAAGTAAACCAGACTATAAAAGATGCCATTTGATTACAATGGTGTTACATATTGATCTCATTAGGTTGAAAATATTTGAAGTCAAAACTACATTTCTTATCTTAAACATGCCTACATTTGAGCAAAATCATCTAACAAAAAGCCTACGTACAGTACTCAATATCTCACAATTTACTGAATACTATTAATTAAAATAAAAAACAGAATGGTTGCAGAGCATGCTTTCACACAAAAAGTAGAAAAATACTAAGCCATCTTAAATTTAGGAAGCATCTGTAGCAAAGAATGCATTCAGTTAAGAAAAAAGTATAAAGTGTGTGAGTTCCAAGGAATTTGCACCAAATTCAAAGAGCTAATAATGGTACATCTTTGTGATAAGAGCCAGACAATTTTGGGTTTATAGTTCTAATATTTCTTAGCTACGTGCAAACGACTGGCCTCTCAATCTCCAAATCTGCACCTATGAAATACGAGTACAAATTTCTCCAACTTAGATTCTTAAAAAAATTAAACAGGACACTGCTTCTAACATGGGGCTTGGTAAACAGAAAGCACTCTCTCTCTCTCTCTCTCTCTCTCTCTCTCTCTCTCTCTCTATATATATATATATATATATATATATAGAATATTCTACTATCGTGGGATACATTGAACATAGAAATGTCATACTTACAAACAGCTAAAAAAGCAAGTTGTGATACATTAGCTACTAACAGTCTCTGTTGTGTTTACTGCTTTGTCATTACTAACCTGCAAGATTGTCAAGCATAAAGTTCAGTAGCTTTCGGGTTCCGTCTGGGTCCTGGTATAAGTTGAGAATATCCTGTGACAAAGGATTGCCTAAAATAAAAATAAAAATCATAAGACTTATAATGCAAAACAAGACAGAAACTTATACTCTGAACCAAAATACTAATTTTCTAGATCAAATTCTACTGTATTTAATATTAGACATTTTAAATATGTGACTTAAAGAGAGTCTTACAGAAGAGTAACTCCAAGAGTAATTTCCTTGTAGATTCCATTGTTTAAGCGGCTAAATTATATATATATATATATATATACATACACCCACATAAACACCTACATATATATTAATCTTAGTTTATTCTGAAATAACCCTACAGATCCTACACTTATCTTTGAAGGTATTTTTAACTGAATGAAATAGTCTAAAAGAATAAGTGATATCATAAAGAAGGTCTTCCTAGACTACTTTATTACATATGAAGAAAAGGAAAGTATTTCAAGTGGAAAAAAAAAAAACCCGTTGCCCACATGAGTTAATAAGATGCGGGAAGAAAATTAGAATTTTACGCCATAAATTCATTAACTTAGAAGAGATGAACAAATTCCTTGAAAGCCAGAAATTACCAAAGCCTATACAAGAAAAAAATAAATATAAAAATCTCAGCAGAAATGGGAGAGCCTTCATAAAAGCAAAAAGCTGTAAAAACTGTTAGAACTCACTCTAGGAATACGAAGCACACATTTGATCACCAACATATCACATACTGGTGGGCCTATAAATTACGATGATCTCTAAAGTTCCTACCACCCTGTGACAATGCTGTCTTCATGCTATCATACTGCAGCATATTATTCATGTGTTTGTTGTTAATGCTGGGCAAACAAACTGTGCTGCCTATGTTATATGCAGTGTGATAAATACATGAAATATTAAATAAATTTTAAAATTAAACATAGTAAAAGATACACTGCCATAAAACCTCCTCAAAGTACTCCCCCTCATATGGATCACAAAAATCTCATCATTCTTGCTACTTTCTGAAGCAGTCCTAGAAGTCCTCTTTCATGAGTACATTTAGCTGCACTTCTGTGGCTAATGATGTCCTGAATTACTTCAAAACATCTTTTATGGTCATTTTGGAATGAGGGAAAAAATATAAGTTTCATGGTGCTAAGTTAAATAAATAAGGTAGATAAGAACACACCATAATGTTATTAGGAGCCTGTCTTTCTGTTAGATGGCACTCAGCAACATAATTCACTGAATTTTTGAGTAAACCTCATAAAGATACTCAAGAAAGAAAATTTCCAGAACTGCTTCAAGAATGACGCAAGAATGATGGTGTACTTCTGTATGAAGTGAAGAGTATTCTGAGGGAAGTTAGTAGCAAGGTGTCTTTAATTGTATTGTTTTTAAAATTTAGACACCCTGTATTTTGATCACATCCTGTATAAAAGCATATAGCATATGCAATTATGTACAGTGTACTACATTTGGTAATGATAACTGTTTATATCACTGTCTTAGTGCACGCTTCTTCTACTTTAAAAAAAAACAATTTTTTATAAAACAGTATGCCTTACTGTATCAGAAGAGGCTTCACACACTTCATGTTTACCAACCATGTCTCTTAACTGCACTAAAAGGACATGTTGAACCCTAACTTGAACCATCTAGATTTGTAAGTACATTGTATGATGTTCACACAAGGAAACTAACAACATATTTGATAGAACAGTATCCCTACCTTTAAGCAAAGCATGACTATTACCTGACAGCTCTGAAAATCTCAGCATTACAGATGAGTAATTCCAGGTTCTTTACAGTCTGTCCTAAGAATTGGTGTCTTAGTTACTTTTTTTTTGCTGTGACTCCATACCTGACACCCACAAACTTAGGAAAGGAAAGGTTTATTTTAGCTCAGTCTCGAAGGTCACAGTCCATTCAGTGGCGGATGGCAACAAGTGAAGTACATGGCAGAGAGAGAGGTGGAGGCAGCTTCCCAGGACAAACAGGAAGCCAAGCTGAGGCTAGTTGAGACTAGTCCCAGTCCTCCAGGAAGGCAGTTGGAGCTTATGTATCCTTTCAGGTCTCCGCCCAGTAACCAGTCCCTCCTGTATCCAGGTGTGGCCACTACACACCGTTAATTCTAACTTAACTGCAATCCACCCCTCCAGACCAGACCCCAATCCACTATTAAAATACATGAGACTTTTGGGGGACACTCCAGATCCTAACCACAACAATTGGGAAGACTATAAGACCCAAAAAGGATTTCCTAGCCATGTGGTCAAACCAGGGATAGCCTCTTCCCAGCCACACATAATGCAAACAATAGTGGTATGCCACAAAGATTAAATGATGATCAGTAATTTTAGGCATTATGAGAGCATGGGTTTATTAGAAGAAAAACTACATTTTCCTGTGGCTGGTGTGGTTAAAAAAAAAAATCAAAACTCAGCTCCTAGGTGTCCAAAGAGAGGGTGGGCTTTCTTCCAATTGCAGACTCTTCTGACCCTGATGGTAAGTATTGACTGACTGTGTCCCTCATGTGTGTGAGACACGGAGGCAGCTTGTCCCAGGATTATTCTGGACTGGCAGCAGATTATATGACTATCAACTGGTTTCACAAAAGCTTGGGAAGGCTCCAACCATGTGGTCATTGCATGTCTGGTCAATTTCTGGTTTTCCCTATCCCTAACCTGCCATGTCACCAGGAAGGATTTATTTAAGAAAAAAAAATGAAGAATCTTGAATAATGACTTGTAGAGTTTTAACTTCTGATATCACATTGCCATAGCAATTTTGCAGCTAGTGGAATAACCAAGCTGGAGCTCTTTCAAAGCCCTATTCTCAAAGAATAAACATTATCTGACTCATGTGATGATTCTCTTGGTTCCTTTCTAATGCTGAAAGACCTCTCTGAAGCAGGGGTACTGAGGCGTGTTTACAGAAACCAGGACAGACAAACACTTTAACTGTAGCAGCAGGTATGATGGAACAGTTAGGACAAAGAAGAGGCAAACTAAAAAGCTTAAAATTAAAACTCTGGGAATAAGATGTCTATAGGGGTTGTGAAAAGCTCTGACATATTCCTGGCAATTTAAAAGATCATATGGATGCAGAGAGCTATGTGCAAGCTCAGGAAATAATCTAAAAATAGCCTAAATTCTCACAACTATTTGACCTTGAGGCTATGCCCAAACAACAGCAACAACAACAAAGGTTAAGGGCAGTTGTCAACTTTCAGCTTCTACTGAAGGAATGGTCCAATCAGAGTCCCATGGCAAAAGGTGAGCAATTTATAGCGTCTAAGTACTTAAGGCAATCTGTCTAATCATTAACTTCTAAACTGAGTACAGACTTCAGTAGCTACATAAAAAGCACAGAACTACTGAAAGAAATGAACAAAAACTACAAGTAACAAGAAATAGCCATGAAATGTTTTGCAACTGTTATTACAGAGTTATCTTACTAATTTAAAATGTCTAATTCTGCACAAAAAATAAGGAAAATACGGAGAAATAAAGTGTATGTCAGGGGTGGGCGTGGGAAAGAGTAAAAAAGAGAGATAGGAAGAGTCTGTAACTCTTGATGCAATATGTAAATCACAAAATATTCAACTTCAATGTAAGCATCATGTATTGCATTTACACATATTAATAAAATGGGAGAAAAAAAATGAAGTATGTGTTGTGAGAAGGGGAAATATTCATAAAGAACTGTCCAGAGAACAGATATTGTACTTACCACAAAAGAACTAAAGTTAGTTATTTAAAATATACTCATTGATTGGGTGGTATGACTTAAAACTTTTCAACTCAATCTTCAACAATGATTCAAAAAAAAAAAAAAAATCATGTAAGCCAGGCAAGTAATCCTAGCAGTCCAGGAGGTGGGGACAAAAAGACTGAAAGTTCAAGTGTAATCAGGACAACTTAGTGAGACTTTGTCTCAAAAAAAAAAAAAAAGAAAAAAAAGCAAATGTCCAGGCTTCAATCGTGGACACAAGGACACACACACAGATGGACGGACGGACACACACACACACACACAGAAACTCTAGTTAAAATTCTGATCTTTGCCAGCTTAAAAATATATACTATGGTACGCTCTAATGATGTTGAGCAGTAAAGAAAAAGATACAGATCCTAGTCCAATACATGACCACAAGAGTTAACTGAACAATACGGAAGTTGCATGTGCCAGACCTGGTGAATCTGGTGAATCAGGTGGATCAGGACATTTCATCATGTTTTTATGTGACAAAAATTGCTGTAAGTGGTTGGTTACTCACTGCGATTAGAAATACAGTGAATGTTTACATTAAAAAAATTTATTATTATAAAAAGCACATTGCCATTAATCAGTCTATGGTGTATAGTACTGATGCATTAAATGTACTTCAAATCACAATGTATTTATCAGGGTACAACTCCATCATAATCACAGAAACGACTGTATGTTCAAAGAGCTTTTTAAAAAAATACTTAAAGAACTGAAGGAAAGTATGCCAAATGAAACCAAACAGAAATTATTAAGTAGAAAAATGACAATGAGTAACAATCAAAGAATCTCTAAGGCAATCTTCAGCAGGTTGAAAAAAAAAATGACTGAACTTGAAAAGTGGTCAGCTGAGATACACTCTAACGAACAGAAAGAAAAGACTTAAAAGGATGAACAGTCTCACAGATCCACTTAATAACATCAAGAAAACAATATATGCATAACAGAAGTCCCAGAAGGAAAGGATCTATGGTTATAAGGGGAAAAAAATAATGATCAAAAAGTATCTGAAATTTTATAAAAATCATTTATATACATATCTAAGAAGCTTAAGAAACTCCAAGTAGGATGAAAAGCAAAAGATACACATATGAACAAATCCTAATACAACTGCAGCAATACAAAGACACAGATTCTTAAAAGTGGCAGGAGAGGCTCAGTGGCACAGGCCTGTAATTCCAACACTCTAGGAGGCTGAGGCAGGAGGATCACAAGTTTCAACCTAGCCTGGACAACTTAAATAATCTATGAATCCCTGTCTCTAAATAGATAGATGGATAGACAGACAGACAGACAGACAGACAGACGGGCTGGAATTGTAATTCAGTGTGAAAAGCCGGGGCTCAAATCCCAGAAAAAAAAGTCAAAAAATGCATATCCTCAAGTTAACGGCTGAGCTGCCTATAAGTAGTCCAAGATACCTTGGCAAGATGGCAGCCAAGTAACACAGCTGCACAATGTCTCCTTGTAGACTCACTTAAAAAGTTGAGAATACAATTAAAAACTGCTGTTGAATGTACTTAAGAAAGGAAGGAGCACCCAACAATGGAAAGGAGGTCACCAGAAGGTCAGAAATTCTGAAGCAGAGGAAAACAGCAGTGCTGGAAGCTATTCCAATGGCCTGGAGCCACCAGCATCCACAGACAGATAAAAGCCTGGAGCCCAGAACCTCTGATTGAGGTAAGCACAAATCTAGTAGAAATGGGAACTAACAGCAGCTGGTAGCCCCAGCCTCCAAAAACGTAGTGCAAACTGTACCACCATGCCAGTTTCCCTAGAAAAGGCCTCCAGGAGCCTAGACCAGACAGCCACAATGGGCACCGACGTAGGCAGATCTCATTTTTTAAAAAGACTGAACCCGAACTATTTAGAGTTTGAAAAGGTTCAGAAGGACACCCCAGGGTTTTTTGGGGTCACTCAAACAGCTCCTGGGAAGAAAATATCACAAAATAGTTATGAAGGAGAACGGCAACAGACCCTGACTAGCTGGGGTGGTAGTGAGAGCACTTCCAAGGGTGGAGAGCCCCATCCTCAGGGGGAGGAAAACCAGTTAAGCGTGATTATGACACCTCAGAGGCCATCAGACTATTAGGTCCTCCCTCAGTGCCTATTCCCAGAACAGACTTGGAAGAATTTCAACTCCACCCAGACACTCTCATTACCTATCCAAAGAAATCTCTAGGCTAGAACTGTAAGCTGAAGTCCCTCAACAATGGAAACATGGGAAGGAGACAAGGCAACGGGACACACATAGAAATGTCTGACACCCAAAAAACCAATGTCATGAGCCCTGAAGAAATGGAACTCAAAGGAAAATGTAAAAAAAAAAAAAAACTCAGAAATTCAACAAAAAGAGACAATATCAAAAGCAGTAAACAGTCATTATCTATCAAGGCAAACCCAACTGAATTACCACACATTTCTCAAAACAATCTTTAAAGGCCAGGAAAGCCTGGCCTTTACAAGTCTTTCAAGTTTTGTAAGACAGCAAATGTCAGCCAGGTTGTTGTATGCAGCAAAATTATCTCTGAAGATTGAAGAGAAAGTCAAAATTCTTCATGACCAAGAATCCCGAAAGAAATCTGCAACCATTAGCCCAGCATTGCAGAAAATACTTGAAGGAATCTTACAGAGAAACAGAGAGACAAGAAGAAAGAACATAGAGGAAAGGAAACATCTAAAGAAAAAGTGTAACAAAAAATAAACGTCAATTATTTGAGTAGTATCCCATTAAAACAGTACCAGCTTTCTCATAAAATCTGTGGAACGTTCCTCCATAATTATTACTTCTATTAGTATATTAGTTATCAAAATAGAATAATTATATTCAACACAGAGAAGTCTACAAAATCTTAATCTGTGAAACTTTTTTGATATGTATGGTATGTACAGATATTTAGATGGGCTAGAGTGATAGAAGGCAATGGTTGTGAATTGGGATATTTTAGTTTTAAAAACAGTAACGGTTGGTAAGAAAGTTGGGGGTCTTTTCCCTGAAGCTATCATTGAATAGTAAATAGAAAAGATCACATAACTTAGACCATTGGCTAAGAACTTAGTTAGCTATGAGTTAAATCTGTGATTCTTGAATTATACTTTTCAATTTCATGCTCTATAACTAAACTTGTAATCATGAACTTACTCATTTCTTCCTGCTCTTCACTGGGTAAGAACTCTTTAAAAATTCTGAAATAACTAAGTATGCATTATATCTATTGCTTTAAGTGTAATATACTTTTGTGATATAGATTTAAGTTCCTTCAATGTAGTAATTTGATATAGACTGGTTCAATTAATGTATGAATTTACTAATTCAGTCTTTGATGTAATTTTAGCCTAAGAAAACTGACTGATGTAATGATTACCTGAATATCTTTTGAAGGCACATACATTTATTTTCCAATACTCAGCTAAAGAATCTGAAATTTAACTTCTCTCTCACACTGGAAAATGTGTTTTACAAATTCCATTGTTACCATTCTTATGTGGTCTGGCAGATGAGACCATGTTACAGAATCTCTACAAAAATATAGTAAAATGGAAAAAAGAAAAGAACTTACAGCAAATCATCCCAATAAAGGGCTTTGCTGGCCCCAGAGAAGAGGCATCAAGATACAGCCAAGGCAGGCCATTCTAGGAGTGGAAAACTGAGCTAAAGAGTGGTGATTTGAGTGCCGAAGTGAGTCAGATGCAGAACAGTAAATATGTTAAATGTTGCTTGGTTTCTCTGATTTGGGAAACCAAGAGTATAGGCATTCTAAACCAAATAGGTGTGACAGTTGGGAGATAGGGGGCAAAGAGGAGGGTGTGGGAGGGTCAAAACAGGAAGGAGTTGTAATGTTGATGTGATACATCTGTGGACAAAATACTGAAGCTCACTGTAACCGTTATGTATCTTATATATATAATAATAAAAATAGAGAAAAAATTCAAGTCATCAGTAAACACAAAGACTGAAAGCAAAGGGATTTTTAAAAATCAATCAAAAGATTCACTACACAAATAGAAAAGCAAGCATGAGTGGTATAACTCATATCAAACATTCTGAAGTCAAAAACTATTAAAGACCAAAAAAAAAAAAAAAAAAAGATTACATAAGATAAAAGGACCAATTAAGGGGCTGGAGAAATAGTTCTGTGGTTAAAGGTTAAAGTGCTAGGAACTAGAGTTCAATTGCCCAGCACCACATAAACTGGGTGTCATGGCACATGCCTGTAATCCTACTCAGGAGACTGAGACAGGAGAACTGGCATGAATTTAAGGCAGCATGGGCTACATAGTGAGTTCAGAACTAGGCTGGACTTCTGAGGGAGACCCTGTCTCAAGAAACCAAACCAAAACAAACAAACAAAAAAAAAAAAAAAAAAAAAAAAAAAAAAAAAAAAAAAAAAAAAAAAAAAAAAAAAAAAAAAAAAAAAAAAAAAGAAAAGAAAAATTAAACAAGAGAATATACACACAATAGACCATAAAAGTAAAGCAAGTATTATTAGACCTAGAGAAAATTGAGTCCAATTCAATAACAGCTGGCCTTACACACACCTAACCTCCTGCTGCTGTTGCCACTGCAAAACTATCCTCCAACAACCTACTATATAGCAAGTACTCTTATACCACTACTACCACTCTTCCCATGCCCATCCTTGGAAGAATGGTCTTGGACCAAATCAGTACATGGTGTGAAAAAGATTGGGGTCCAGTAGTATAGACCAAAAGGACTTAACACATATAGAGCATTCTAGGGCATTTCTTCGAAAAAGTGCAGAATATATTCCTCCCATTAGTGCACAAAATATTCCTCAGTATAGAAAACACATTACACCACAATACACACCTCAACAAATCTGAAAATTATGTGTCTTTTCTGGCTACCATAGAATACAGTTAAAAATCAGGAAGAGGAACTACAGAAATTGCACAAAGACCCAGGAATTAAACAAGATGCTCCTGAACAACCTTTTGAGAAATTGAAAGACAAATTTAAGTATCTCTTCAAACAAATGAAAATAGAAACATACCATACCAGAAATTACGGGATAGGGAACAAGTAATACTAAGAGGGGAGTATATAGCAGTTAGGCATCTAGACAAAAAGTAGGAAGATTTTAAAGAATCCACTAATGCAACTCAATGAACTAAAAAAGCAATTTAAAAAATCCAACTCAAAATTAGTAGGAAGAATAAAGATGCCAGAAGAAATAAGTGAAATTAAGACTTAAAGTATAAAGTATGAACAAAACAAAAATCATTTTTTGTCTTCTAGTGGTACTAGGGCTCATATCAAGCAATGCCCTCTTATTGAACTATATTCCCTGCCCTTTTCAGCTTTTGAGATAAGGACTCCCGAAATTATCTAGTCTGGCCTCCCAAGATTCCAACATAGCTGTGATGAGAGGTACGTATCACGAAAAGTACAGATTTTTTTTTTTTGAGACAGCAAGTCTCTCTACATTGTCCAGCCTGATCTCAACCTTCTCATTTTCCTGACTCAGAATCCCAAGAAACTGGGATTATAGCCATCTGTCCCAAACCCAGCCAAACACTTTAAGAAGAAAAAAAGATCAATAAAACTTTAGCTAGGCTACAAAGAAATAAAAGCAGAATAAAATGGGTATTATAACTGATATCACAGAAATACAAGACAACCATATGACCAAAACATTGAAATATCTTAAAATGAATAAATTCTCAAACAAAGATGATCTACTAATAAACAAGCAAGAAAACAACACAGCAGCAAAACAAGCAACAAAATCGAATCAGTAGTAAAAAGCTTACCAATAAAGAAAAACCTATACCAAATGAACTTCCCTGCACCTAAATAAAAAATTTTCAACAAGAGGCTACCAAATCAAATCCAAAAGCACATTAAAAAGATTATTAAAAAGGCCGAGTAAAGGAGATTCAACATCTGTAAATCAATAAAAATGATACATGACATCAACAGAATAAAGAGAAAAAACAAAATCACTTCATTAGAGGCAGAAAAAAAACTTTAATATAATCTAATACTGCTTCCCTCTCAACAATCAAACATCACGTCTTAGTTACTTCTTCATTGCTGGCACAGAATACTCAACACCAATGACTGAAGGGAGCAAAGATTTATTCCAGCTGTGTTTCAGAAAGTCTCACACAGTCATTCCCGGGCAGTTGGCAACAGTGGAAGCCCATGTCAGAGGCCTAGAAGAAGAGATGTTCAACAGCATAATAGGAACAGACGGGAGGGGGGAGGGAAGAATTACAGTTCCAGGTTCCACAGTAATACACCCCCTCCCTTCTGCGCCAACTGCCAGCGCTCCACTCCTTCCAACGAAGCCCCACTTTCTAACAACCCATGGTGCCACTACAACCAAATACATGAGGCTTTGGAAGGACAGTCCAGATCCAAACCATTAACATAGGACGCAACTACAACTACCGTAAAAATTAATGGGAATGCTGACAGTCATGTCTCTAAGGTCTGAAACAAGACAAGAATGCTAAAGTTCACCACTTTTACCCAACATAATCATGAAAGCCAACGCTAGAACAAGAGATTATATACATTACTAAAGATTAAGTCAAATCACCTTATAGGCAAAAAAGCATGATCCTTTATTTTCTTCCACCAGTATATATTTTTATACACAACGCATCCTTTTCCCCTTTCCACTCTCTAAACCCCACAAATACTTTCCCTTTTCCTCTCCACAAAATTCACCTTCTTACTTTCTTACATTATCTTTTACATCTTTTATGGTTTGGTTTTCTCATACTAAACACACCATATAATATTTATGTTCTGGGTTTAGTTCATTTCACTGAGCATAATAGTCTCAAGGTGCATCCATTTTCCTACAAATGACTCACATTTGTCACTCTATGGCAGAATAGTACTCCACTGGGTAAATACACCACATCTTCTCTATTCAGTCATCTGTACTTCGGCACATTGGCTTTTTTCAAGATTTGGCTGTTATAAATTGTGCTGCTATAAACATAGGTATGCATGTATCGCTACAGCGTAATGACTTTAGCTCTCTTGGGAAGATGCCCAGAAGAGGTATAGCTGGATCAAATGGAGTATCAGTTTTCATCAGGTTTTTTGAGGAATCTTCATACTGCCATCCACAGAGAGTAAACCAGTTTACAGTCCCATCAGCCATGCCTGAGGGTTCCTTTTTCCCCACAGCCTGACCAGCATTTGTTAGATTGCTTCTTAAGAGCAGCCATTCTTATTGAAGTTGGTGTTGTTTTGATATGCATTTCTCTGATGGCTAAAGATGTTGAACATTTTTTCATGTACGCATTGGGCATTCAGACGTCCTCTTCTGAGAACTGCTTATTCATTTCAGATTCTCATTTTTGATTGGTTCCTTTATTTTGGAGAGTCTGTTGTGTCCTCCCCCCTGCCCCCTCAGGTCTTTTGTATATTCTTGATAATAGT
>PVKB01007374.1:0-36693 GCA_004027205.1 Ctenodactylus gundi | reverse complement strand
GGTATGAGCTGGATGGAGTCCACCTTGGGCAGTGTGCTGACTTAGCGAGACCCTGTCTCAAAATCAAAAAATACCAAAGAGGCCTTGGGCTCAATGTGAAGGCCCTGGGACCAATCCCCGTACCCCAAAATAAAATAAAATAGCCTTTTTAATGCAAAGAGCACAGCAGACTGTCTACGTGGGGAGAAAGGAAGCGCGTGCTCCCCAACGTGAGCACCACCCCAAAAGCAGGCTTTCCCTGGACACATCTTTATCACGTTTAGGTCTGACCACAGACTCCCTCGTGGAATCCCGGAAGTCACTCCAAGGCGTGTGTGGAACGAGAAGGCCAGGAAGCCTCCTCAGAGGTTCCCACAGACGCCCCAACAAAACCCCATGGGCCGAGTGGCTGCAGGTGACAGCTGCACCATCTTGTCTCGTAGCCCGGGACAGAGGAGGAGGCTGTGGTGCCAGGGGGCCACGTGGCTCAGGAGCCCAGGGCGGGGCCGCTCTGCTGGCCCAACTGCGCTGAGCTCACTGTCCCACGCACCTGGCGCTCTCCCTGGCGTCCCTGCTTCCCTCTGTCTCCCAGGGTCCCTCCGCGGCCGGTGTCTAACACCGCCAGGGTGCTGCGGTCGGGGCCTCGCTGCTCCAGCGTCACCTCGGCTCTGTGCGACCCAGTGTGCGCGGCTGAGGCCCGGTCAGGGGCGCCGCGGGCGCTGGTGGTGAGGAGCTCCACGCGGCCACCGAGGAGCCAGGCATCACTGCACCAGAGCGCCGACACCGCGCACAGCTGGCTGCCCAGGCGTCAGCCGCCGGGGGCAAACGCCCCACCAAAATCTGGCCTCACCACGTGGGGCGGCCCTCCAGCAACACGGTGCTGGGCTGACAAGGGCTTCTGAGCCCGCGACGAGACACCACCTCACCAGGCGCGGCAGGAAGGAAGCAACGGCTGCAGAGGCTGGAAGTGAAGCGGGAGCTATAGAGCCAGGATGGTAAGGGGACGGCAGCCCTGGAACCCAAGGCCACGCTCCCCACACTCGCGTGGGGATAAGAACACAGCCGAGACAGAGCCGGGCCTGCGCAGGGCCATCGGCGGCCCTCCCCACGCAGGGGGTGACAGGGCAGCCGCCACCAGCCCAGGGACAAGAGAGAGCGACACCACCCAGGTGCTTGGTGCGACACCTATGGGCACACGCAGGCCCCTGACGTCGCAGTCACACAACCTACGGGAAATCCCAAGCACAAAGGCTGGTCTGGGGCCGGAGAACAAGTAGAGCCCACCCACGGCTCCTCTACGTGGCACGCTCACCCTCCAGGAGCACAGGCCTCCCCCGGCACACCGCCACCCCCACCGGAATGGCGGCCAGGACCCCGGACGGTGGGAGCCTGAGGCAGGAGGACTGCAGTTCCCATCCAGCCTAGGAGCTCAGCAAAACCCTGTCGCCGGCAGAAGGAAGGGGCTGGGAATGTAGCTCAGTATGAAGGGCCTGGGTTCAATCCCCAGTATGGACAGAGAGAGGGAGAGAGAGAGAGAGAGAGAGAGAGAGAGAGAGAGAGAGAGAGAGAGAGAGAGGAAAGAGGAAGGAAGGAGGGGAGGAGAAAAAGGGAGGGAGAGAGGACAAGGGAAAGAAAGGATGAACAGGAGGGAGAGAGGAAAGAAATCAAAGTAGGAGGGAAGGAAGGAAGAAAGGAGAAGGGGACAGAAAGGGACAAGGAGGAGGGAGGAATCAAAAGAGACCAGCCGGGCTAGCACCCACCCGCGCGCAGCTGACAGTACATGATTAGCACCCAGCAGGGAAGAACTTGGGCTCCGCAGGAATGCCTCCCGTGAGCACAGCCCCGCTGCTGCCTCGGGTGTCCATGCGTGCCCTCAACAGTCCACAGGACCCGGCTTCCGCGGCCATGCCGGTGGCCCCGTGGCCACGTTACCTCAGGATGTTGGCTGTGGCTTTCCTTTCCTGGGGAAGAAGGTCCGGGTCGCGCAGAACTTCTTCCAGCAAATTCAGGGCATTCATCTTTAGCTCATGGTTGAGTTCAAAATCCTATTAAAATAAAATGAATCCTTGAGAGATTTTAGTTTCCAGAGGGTTGAGCTCTGTGCTGTGTGATCTGTCCCTCAGGATCCATTCTTCAGAAGGAGGGTGGAGAGATTTCTGGCAGGTCCCCTGGGACCTCCCCAGGTGGGCAGGTGGAGAGGATCTCCTCTGGGACAGCAACAGACCCCGGCAGACCCCAGTGGGAGTGTCCCCAAGGTCCTCACACACGCGCACACACACACACACACGTTTGTTCACATTATCCAACACCTGACACACTTCCTCAGTCCCTCAGAAATGCCTGCTGCCTTGGCCTGGCACCGGTGTCTCCTCCCACGTGGACTGGCAGTCCTCTCTCCAGTCCAAGAGGCGGCACACATTCGGACACACAACCTTCCCTCGTCCCAATTTACCTATGGAGTAGTAAAGGCCAGTGTGACTGCCTGGTGCTCCGTGGCCAGGGAAAATGTGGCTGATGCCCCCTTCACTGAGAGACCCACGTAGCCACCATCAGTTGACAGAGCACGCGGACGTCACAGGCCCATGGATCTGAGGGCCCTGCTGGGGTGCCTCGCCCCTCTGCCTTCTGTCCCATGCACACGCTCTCCACAGAGCTGTGAGGAAGCGCCCGTTGATCTCCTCGGAAGCGTCAATGTCTTGGAAGACAGAGACAACCTGAGGGATGGTGCCAACTCTGAGGACACCCAGGGACGCGAGCCATGTACGAAGTACGAAGCTGGATGAGTCGCGGGGGCTAGGCATTCCTGGGACGAGTGACACGTGCCACGGCTGAGTTAGGACTACGCGCTAGCAGACAGCACCATGCCCGTGCTGAAGCTCTCTGGGGCTCGCCATGTCGCTGCCGGCTATGCAGGACGGGGCCTGGCTCCTTCTTGGGCAAGGCTGGGTAAGTACAAACACACACGGTAGGCAGGATGGACAGTCAACTTGACTGGCTATGGGAGCGGCGCCAGGGACTGTGGAACACGGCCCTGGGTGTGACTGGGGGCCTGGGTGCTCTACCTGGCCTGGCCCCTTCCTCTCTAGTTCAATCCCTGCTCTCCCCCCGGCCACCATGAACCAAGGAACTCTGTGCCCCGCACGCTCCTCCACGACGTCCCGCCTTGGAGCTGCTGGCCACGGACGGAACACCGAGACTAGGAGCCACATTCCACCTGTCCTCCTTACGCTGCGGGTGTTGGTGACTGCATCCCAGCGAGGGGACAGCTGACTCCGGATGTGCACACTCTAATCTGTCCTGGCGGGCCTTCTCCTGCCTTGAATTTTCCAAAGGGAACAACACTGGGAAAGAATGAACAAAAAAAAAGTCGACGAGTGGCCCTTCTATGAAGTGGCTTCTCACACAGCAGCTCGGGCCGCGTGCCGGGCAGTCAGGTCCTCGGAGAGGAACAGGACACGCGCAGCCCCATGGACGAGGACCCTGCTCTGATGACCTGCTGCCTAACCTGCAGGGGTGGGGTGGGGAGGACGCACTTAACCCCAAACTAATCGTCACTACTCATAATTACACCATTACATTATTGACTTAGTAGAACTTATTCTAAGGATAGTTTAACCGTAAGTAATTCTGAAGCCTTGACAATATGAATTCTTTTAAATAGCCAGAGTGTTAGCAGCAAGGAGTTGGGTAAAAAGAAAACAACACCATCTGGTGAATGAGGAACGAGACGTCCTAACTTCACAAGTCATGGGCTCTGCGCTAGTCTGGTTTTAATGTGGTATTTTGATACTTTTGTCTAGGGGCAAATTGTGTCATGTTATTGTCCATACCTCACTTTCTTTTCTTCTTTCTTTCCTTTTCTTTTTTCTTTTTCTTTTCTTTCTTTCTTTCTTTCTTTTTTTTTGAGACAAGGTGGCTGGGGAAAGCTGGGCCTGGTGGTGCAGAGCTGTCATTTTAGTACTCTGGGAGGCTGAGGCAGGAAGATTGCAAGTTCAAGCTCAGCTTAGGCAACTGAGCAACATAGTGACTCTCAAATCAAAATTTAAAAATATAAGCTGGAGGTGTAGCTCAGGGCAGCTCTCTCTTACACGTGCACACAGGAGCTCCCCGGGTCCCCAGGTCCTCTCCAGCCACCTCAGAGCAGCGAGCCAGGCTCTCAGGCCCTCCTTCACGTGGGCCACAGAGGCTAAGGCGTGACTGCGGGGATGGAGATTCGGCCTGTAAGGAGACAGTGGCACTGGAGGGAGACAGAAGTCTCCCATTGGCCTGTCACCTGTGCCTCTGAGACGCACCTGCATGCAGGAATCACCGGGAACTGGCTCCCACGCAGGGTCTGACCTCACACCTCGGCAGTGGGCCTGGGGCAGGACGGGTCCGTGTTTCTGACGAGACACTGACCCCCACATCCAAGGACCACTCACCTTTGGTTTTTTTAAAATCATGTAGTAAACAACTCTTCAAAAGAGGGGAGAAAAAGCTGACTCCTCTGATGTACTATGCAGAATGTATAATTTTATTTTTCCTTATTGCATGTAAAAACATAAACTGGCCATTCAAACATTCCTTTTAAAATTCAAGGTGTGGTCAAATGTAGAGTGGCCATTTACATTTAAAAATGCCATTATAATAAAAGGCGCACAGTGCCACGAATCCCCATCAACCCCCACTCCCGCATTCTGGGTGGCCCCGTCGTCGCCCTTGACACTTTCCGAGGCGGCTCTGGAAGTCCTCTCTGCTCTGTCTTTACAGGATAGGATCGGAAACGCAGTGGCTGCTGCCACTGCCTGCCACCCACCAGCAGGCAGCTCATGGCAACAGGGCCGTGTGTCCTCACCCACCTCATCCCCTGGGCCCGGCACCACCGCTGGCTTCGGCTCTTCCCCAGGGTCAACGTGATCATGAAAGGTCTACACTTTACATGGATTCAGGACAGTGCACAAGTCCTCAGGAAAGAGGACGCCAGGGCGGCTCCAGAAAGTGGCAAGCACGGTGGACGAGAGAGCCTGAGGCCGCGGGGAAGGTCCTGCGGGGAGCTCACGGCCATGGGCCTTTGGCTACAATAATTTTCAAAATTTCAACATTCTTTGTACTTTTCAATCACATCTCATAGAGCTGATTATGACGAAGAAATCCAAAGCAGGAAGAAGGCCCTGGCCCCAGTTGACAGCCCTTCCAGAATTACCCGTCCTGTATTTCTCCCACCCTGCTCCTGGGCGCATCTGGTCCCAGAGGCCGCAGGTGAGGGCCACCAGATGGCGATGTTGGGCCAGTGTGTTCTGTCGTCCTTAACTACACCCACAAAGAAGTGAGAAAGACTGACGTGCAGATTCCAGTGAGATTCAAGTCATTATGGAGGTTGGGAAACCGAGGCAAAGACGCAAACCAGCCACGGCTGGCTGGGCCACGCAGCGATCGTCTACTCTGAGGGGAAAGGGCACTGTCTAGACCACGAGTGTCCAGCCTCTGGCTGGCTGCCTGGCCGCGGTGAAGAAAGATTGCCTCAGGCCACCAGGAAACACAATATTCTTCCCATTCCATGGCTGCCAGGAAACTATGCTGACTTACGAAACTGTTTTGCAAAACAACACGAGCCCAAGTTTAATCACGGAATGACCTTGCACATCTGTTTATTAACAACAAACGCACTTTGTCAGGGCCACACGCCCCTCCGTGTAGGGAGGCTGACACACTACCGTCTCTCCGAGTCACACGCGTATGTGACTCCTGCCTGGCGGAGAGTGGTGGGCAGAGGAGGAGGAGTCAGCCCGGCGTTGCCCCATGCCGAGGGTGGCATTCCCTTGTCCCCAACATCCATCCCTGCTCGAACACGGTGCAGTCACGTTACGGAAAAGATCACTAAAGCCACGTAGCCAAGCCCAAGGCGCAGGCCTGTAGTCCCATCATTTGGGAGGCTGAGGTAGGTGGATGGCAAGTTCAAGTCTATTCTGAGCAACTTTAGCGACTCAGTGAGACCCTGTCTCAGAATTTTTTTAAAGGGGTGGGGGCTGGGGTGTAGCTCAGAGTGCAGGCTCCGCCCTCAACTCCTAGTGCTAAAAAAAGAAGTCACATGCCAGTGTTAGAAGTTTCCAGTCCTGCGGCCCTGCTCAGGCCCACACGCAGCACTTGGGTAGGGCAAGCTGGTTCCACAGAGTTAGGTTCAAGAACCGCATAATCAAGTCACAAAAAATAAATAAAACAACTGCAGAAAACGCCCCCACTGTTTTAAGAAAATTTAGAAACGAGTGCTGGCCACAAGTGGCCCGCGGCACCTGGTTGGGCAGGTCTAGTTTAGAACTTCACCACTGCTGCTCAGTCCCAGGGGCCTAGTGGAGAGGGTGGGAGCCACCGGGCGCCCGCTCAGCTGTCCCTGCAGGGCGCCACCCGCCGCCTGTGTCCCCTGCCTCCAGGCAACAATGACTGTACGAGGGACTCTGGGAAAGCCAGAGGGGGCGGCTTCCCACATTTCCCATCACAAGCCTTCCTGGTTGATAAACAGACAGGATTAAATTCTACCATGCATCCCAGAATGATTCTGAGTGTCTAACCATGATAGCCGGTGCTCTCGAACCTAGAAAGTGACTGGGAAATGCCAACCTGTTGCCTAGCAACTGACATCTCAGGTCATGACCCCTGGACACAATGAACCCCCAGGTTTGGCAAGCAAGGGGCCCTGTTCCTGGTTGGCCTGCGAATGTTTATTGAGTGAATGGGCAAGAGTCCATCTGACTTTAAGACAAGTGGTGACAGGAAATTCCTTAAAACATTAAAAATAGAAAATTCCATTTGACCCAGCTGTACCCCTCCTGGGTATCTTTCCAAGGATACCATGTTAGCGTGATACACGCACAGCCATGTGTATAGCAACACCGCTCATACCAGCGAACTCTCGGAAGCAGCCAGTATGTCCACTCACAGATGACTGGCTACAGAAACTGTGGTATATACACATGATGGAGCACTACACTGCCAGAAAGGATAACACAGAGTCATAATAGCAAAAAGGACGCGTCTTGAGGGCAGACGCTAAGTGAAATACGTCAGACACGAAAGGCCGGGTGTCACATGGTTTCGCTTATATGAGAAATCCCGAACGGAAATCGTTAAAAGAGCAAATTACAAGAGAGAAGGTAGGAAACAGGGAGGTCGATTTGGTTGTAGAAGGAGGCGTGGGTGGGGGAGAGGCACAGATGTGGCGTGGGCACGAGGGGAAATGACTGAGACGCAGTACGGGCACACACCAATCCCCCAGACCGAGTCGTTACGGGCGGTAATAAAACAAAGTTAAAAAAGAAAGAAAGGTCGCATGGCGACAATGAACCACCCAATCCTGACCTGGGCGGCTGGGGAATGAGCATAACGGGAGGTCACATGAGGCCCCTACGGGACGGCCCATTGCCAGCCAGGGACAGACGAGTGACGGCGAACAACACGAGGAAAGCAACACCGGCCACGCCGCGCCCCGGCCAGCTTCTGGCCAGCGACCGCGTCGGGGAGCTTCACTGAAATTCAGCCCTCATCCTGCGCCGTGAGGATCTGAAATGTGCCCAACCCTGGCCTCAGACCGCCCCACGCTCGCCCCAGTGCCTGAGAAGAGAACCACCCAGCTCAGTGCAGGCCTGTCCTCCCGGCACTCACTCTGGGAGGCTGGGGCAGGAGGAGCCCAAGTTCGAGCCCAGCCTGGGCCGTCTGAAAACCAAAGCTACAAATGCTGTGGGATGCAGCTCAGTAGGCAGGCCCTGGGCTCAACCCCCAGGACAAAGCGGGGTCGGGGGAGGGGGCAGAGAGAGGCCAGAGTTTTCCACTGGGTTTCCATGTACAAGGCTAATGGAGACGGATTATCGCTTCCAAGACAATCCCACAGACCAAGGGAAGAAAGGGGGCCTGAGGTCTCCTGTGTCTTATCTAAATAATGCCACCAGCTGTACCGTCACCTTTGCGTTTCGTGGGACACACAGTAGCCAGGGGGCTGCAGAGCCTGGGCAGGGAGGTACCCATCTGCCAGCCCGTGGGGGGCACGCGCTCAGGTACAGGATCGGGGAGAAGTGGCCCTGGGACCATCCAGGAGGGGCTTTATGCAGAGGCTGGGGACACAGGCTGGGGACACGGGAGCAGAGGATGGGTGAGACACACAGGGCGGGCAGCAGGAGCGGGCACCACCGGGCAGAACTCAGAAAGCGTGGATCTCCTGCCCAGGGCGCTGTCCCAGGTCCTGCCCACCTGACAAGGGCAGGGTGTCACCACGCGGGACCTGGCCGTGCTCCTTGTACACAAGGGCAGGATGTCATCATGAGGGACCTGGCCGTGCTCCTTGTGCTGGGGACACGGCTGCAAGCTGTGGTCTCAGATGTGCTTCCGTCCTTCAAGAGGACTGTGGGAAGGGAGTGCCCGTGTGGAGGAGCCAGGGCCGCTCAGGGCACAGGCCTCGCAAACTCTGCAGCCCCAAGAAGCTGTGGAAGCCGTCCCTCCCCACGGCCCCACAGGGAACACTTGGTTCCCAGCAACGCGACTCATGGAAATTACGCTTAGTTCCACGGGAGGCACCGGCTTCTCCCGCCCTGAGCTCAAGTCGATGCCCTCAGAGCTCATTCTGTTGTATGTACGTGTGCCACCACGTCCCGAGAGAGGCCGGGGAGCTGGGACAGGGGGAGCGGCAGAGGTGAAGGAAGCCGCTGGAAAGTCGTGGAAGGAACTGGGATCCTCTTATCCGGCCCAGAGACAAGGAGAACAAAAATCCACCCTCAGGATGAACTCTGAGGGAAGCCGGGACCTCTTCCATCACAGTCACACACGGTGCGTTCTCTCCTCCGGCATACGGTTCAGTGTGGCCCAGAGCCCCGCGAGCTCATCCTGCCGATTGCCCCCCCAAGAAAGCCAGGAAGCTGACACTGGAACGCTTCCCCTACCCACGGCACCCCGGCTTGACCTCGGATCTCCGAGGAATGAGAGGAAGACGGGTGCCCAAGGGCGCGGGAGAGGACTCCGGAGGGCAGCGGGACAGGTGGGACGTCAGAGCGCGCGACGACTAAGTGTCCACATCCGGCTACCAGCCCGGGAGCCCGGGGCTGCAGGAACGGGAGGTGCGAGCCGTGGCGGGAAGGCTGAGCTTGTGAACACGCTGCCCTGTGCCCACCGGGGCCTGGGATCTCTGAGCTGAGGTACTCAGGGGCCACCAGGAAGCGGTGTAGACAGCCAGGTGAGCGGGCACAGACCCATCAGGGTGAGCCCGACCCCACCAGCATCTAGGCCCTGTGTCTCCGCTAAGCCCTGGCTGCCGACAGCTATTTGCTGAAGGGCGACAACTGATTTATCAGTGAAAAAAGAAAAAGATCACAGCTGTCAGAATCCCGTGTGGACTCGCACTCTAGCGTCTTTCCCCAGGGTGCCTACCAGCTCTGGCTGCCTGGACCCGCCCGAGAGCCGCAGGGTAGCTGTTCCCGCACACTGTGGGGCAGCCTGAAGCCCACCTCGTGAGTGGGGCATCTGAGCTCTTCGTGTGGATGGCTCCAGCTGCGCCAGGGCTTGCCAGCGTGCGCCGGGCCCCGCCGGAGCTGGGGAGGCGCTGCCCGGAGCTCCACGCTGGCTCTCATCAGGAACACGCTCTGCGTGGTGTAGCAGCAGACTCGGGCAGAGAAGTCCCTTCCCTAGGGGAGGGTTTTCAAGGGGGCTGGAGACACGGGTTCCAGTCACCCCGAGTCACAGCAGATTCCCACGCTGCACACCTCAAGTCCCTGCACCCTGGAGCCAGCTGTGAGACAAGGGCCCAGGGCACCAACGGTGCAGCCAGGGGGCACAGGACAGTGGGGCGGCGCGTGCAGGACGCCTGGGGCCGACCTTCGCTATCTGGGTCACTCTTGGGAAGCCACTGAATCGCTCTGAGCCTCAGTTTCCCCACCTGCAGACCTGGGATAGTGCGAACATCTGCCTTCCCTCCCCGCCGAGGTGCGCTCGGAGGCGAATGACTTACCAGGGTCCGTTTGTTCCCAAGTGGCGTATAGGAGTTCATCCTCAGGTTAACACAAAGCCAACTTCCCATGATGACCCCGGCTCGTTCTCCCCACCTGGCCTGAGCCCGCTTTCCCGGGAAGGCTCAGCAGTTAGGGTTCAATTTCCCAGAACCACATAAGCTGTGCCCCAGGCCTGTAATCTCAGCACTGAGGAAGCCGAGGCAGGGGCACCGCCATGAGTCCGAGGCCGGCCTAGGCTACGTAGTGAGCTCAGGATCAGCCCGGACTACAGAGTGAGGTCTTGTCTCGAGAAATAAGTAAATAAAAGAAGTGCTTTTCTCCCCCAAGGTGGGCACATCCCTGGGGCCTGGGTGGGGACACAGCAGGGGACTCGCTCTGGTTTCCTACTGCACTCTGGAGTGGACGGGGACCGGCCGTTAACCCTGGAACTACTAGTCACGGTGGCAACTTCAGTTTCACTGAACAACCTAAAGTCGTTTTTCCAGGCCTCGTTGCCTCAGAGGGACAAGCCAGCCCTGTCTGCCAGGGCCTCCCGTGGTGGACAGATGGGTAAAGAGCCTTCCACCTGGAAGGTCCAGTGGGCAGGTGCCACAGAGGCCCTCTGGCACTTAACTGGCTCCCTGCTCTGACGGGGGTGGGCAATGGTTTGCCCGTCTGAGGGCTCTGTTGGCCCAGACACCCTTGTACCCACTACCGCCACCCAGAGAGGGCTCGTGCGACACCACAGCATCCGCTGTTAACAGCTCTACAATCCGAGATGTAACAGAGATACAATAAATGCTTAAATTACAAAATCGTTCTAGGAAAAGATACGCGGCCATGAGCCCCCTCAGCATCCTCCTCCTCTTCAAACACCCCCACGCCGGCGCTCGCCGCTCTCCAAGGCAGCTCTGCAAGTCCTCTTTGCACTGCACGCAATGAAAAGCCCGTGGACGCTGCGGCCGAGCGTCCTCCAGGGGAAAGGCAGGCCCTGGCGACGAGACGGTGTGGCTTCGCCCACCCTGGCCCCTGACCGGGCACCACTGTGTGACTCTCCCACAAAGTCAACGTGGTCAAGAAAGGCCACCATTTTGAATCTGTTCAGGCCTGGAGACAGCCACACAGCACAGCTACAGGCACTCAGGAAAGAGGACTTCAGCCAGCGACAGGAAGGTGGGACCACTGTGTTCACAGTGCAGGGAGGGCTTTGAGGGGCTCATGGCCGTATATCCTTTACTGTAGTAAGTTTTTTAAAGAAATTAAACATATACCTTAAGTCTGATCACACCATCAAGGGGGTGTCCCAATTTCAGAACAGAGCGCTAAGAACCAAAGCATCGAAGGACATGAAGCAGAATTATCTCCTAATCAGGCCAAGAGAACACGCACTGGCCAGATCCAGTGTCGCGGGCCCCTAGGTGGGTCCAACTCCAGGTGCGCCTGTGGTTTACTTCCGGAAGCACTGTGGAAGTAGGGTGCCACTGCAGCCGGTGCCTTGGCGACCAGCTCCACTCCAGAGACGCCACCAGCAAACAGGACGCTTGGCACACAGGCCATGCACGTGCCGGCCTGGATCTGCACATGTGCCCTCCCTCAGTCCTTCCTGGCTCATAACCCTGACCACAGAACAGGCGTGTCCCGCTCGCGTGAGGACTGTAACCCACACAGCTAACACACCAGATCTCCACAAGGAGTGACCGCAGCCTCTGGGTTACCTGTGCGTGCTTGGAGACCCAGTGACGAAGGACGTTCAGGACGCGGTTGGTGGCCGTTCTCCGTATGATAAACTCCTTGTCACACGTCCTCTCGGCGCTGGTAAACCCTTGGGAGAGAAAGAGCACGGGTTGTGGTTCAAGCCAGCTCCTAGCAAAGGGTCGCTTATTTTTGGATCTGGGTTAGTGAAACACACAAATGTCCATCCTGGCAGGGAGGTGGCAGCGGCTTCGAACCTGCAGGTCTTGCCCACCTCTGACCCCTCCGCGCGAGGGCGCCCTTTGGTCACGGGCACAATGACACGGGTGGCACAAGGGTGTCCACCCAAGGCTATTGACGAAGCCTGCCGCGCCTGTCATGACACCTTCTGACGCCCGTCTGGTCCCACAGCACGGAGCCAAGGAGGAGCCCTGGCAACGTACCTAAGCAGGCGTCCACCTGCACCTGTGCCCTTTGTATAACAGGAAATCGACATGGTGATCAAAACATGTGGTGAATGCTTAAATGGATAGAATTACTCCTGTAAAAGACCCTTTGCCACAAAGCCCCAGCGAGCCCTCCGCCTACCTCCCGCAGACCCCCCTCGTGCTGGGCCCTTCTGAGGCCACCCTGGAGGCTTCCCTCCTGGAGGTGTCCAGCTGTCCTGTCACGCTGCCTCTGTGCCCCGCAAAAACCGGAAACACTGACCTTCCCAGGTCATTCTGACTTTGAGGAGGAGCCAGAGGTCATGTGCTACCAGGTCTGGCAACTCAGGCGGACGAGGCCACGCGGCCCGGCTGTCACGGCTGCCTTTCCTCTGGATGGACCCCGGAACTGCCTCGGAAAGTGCCAAGAACCACCCAAGAACAGAGTTAAAGGCGGGCGGAGACCCGGAGGGCGTTCGTGGCGACGTGTGCCCCCATCCACGGTGCGTCCTGACCACCCTGGCTGTCCCCTTCGTACACACAGGCCGCCCCCGGAGGAGGCACTTAGTCACCCCCATCCACTGTTTTACTTCTTAGGATCCAGGAGTCAGTCTCTTCCCCACTTTTCCATGTGTGGACAAGCATGCTAACACGGCCGGCCCCACGCCTTGGCAGAGTGGCGCTTCCCGAGCCGGGAGGGCCCTGAGCCTCCGCCATGTGATTTCCCACACTCCTCCTCTCCCTCCTCACTGGCCTCCCAGGCCTCCCCGGCGGTGACCGCAGCCGTGGGGGTATCGGAAAGTGCTTCCAGCCTAGCAACTGGGAACTCAGAAGACAGCTCGGCCCACAGCTGGGGAAGCTTCTGCTCCAGGAAGCCACCCTCCCGGCCGGGGCGGGGTCCCACACAGGGCCTCCACCCTCGCGGACCACCCGCCCTCTATGTCCCCACAGAATGTCACACACAGTCTGCCTGCACCATGCTTGTGAAAATGGCTGCTCAGTGCTTGATATGAAAAACCTTACAGCATCAAGGAGTGATCAAAATATGCAGTGAATGTTTAGATTTGAAAAAAAATCTATCACTGCCAAAGGCTCCATGCCACGAGTCCCCCTGGCTGCAAGCCCGCTCGCCCTAGATCTCGCCGGGACGCAGCCCTGAGGTGGTCTTTCCTAAAGATCTTCCTTAGGTGGCACCAAACCCGGGGACAGCTGCTGCCCATCGCCGTCTGTCCGAAAGGCTCATGGCAACACATGTCCTCGCCCACTCCAGCCAGCAGAGCTGGCACTGCGCAGCCTCTGGCCCCTCGCAGGTCAACATGACCACGAAGGGTTAGTGTCGGCATCATTCCAGGACTGCGGGGCAGCCAGACAGCACACCACCAGAACTGGGGACAGAAGACGCACGGCACTGCCGCAGAGGGCGGCGGGTAGGCGCGCTGGAGCGAGGGATTCAGAGCGAGGTCCACGGTAACGTGCTTTTGATGGCAATTGTTATTTTTTAAGTGGAAACTTCTGGCATACTCTCTACCAACCTCATAGATCACTCTTCTAAATTCTTAACTTATACCAGAGTCTCGAAACCCCCTCTCGCCCTTCCCAGACCCCTTCACCTAGAAACACACATTCCCACCGAGTAAAGCCAACGCCCTCCCTCCGGAGCTCCTATGCTGCCCACGAGGCCCACACCGGCCACGGCTGCTGCGGAAGACACCATTCCCGAGATCTGTCCCCTTCGCTGCTCATCAGAACAGACAGGATCCTTTCTTCAAAACCACAAATTCTGAAGTCTTTTCTTTCTAATTTCCTAAGACATGATTTCACGGTCAGGAAATGATTCAACAGGCTGTCAGATACTTGAACAAAAACAGACTCTACCAAATCAAGTCAGAGTATTTAGTTAACATAAAGATGAATCCATGGGCTGGACTCACTCCGAAACTCCAGGAAGGCTGACCTTTTTTTTCTTTCTCCATCAAGCCTGGTGTAACTTGAAGGGCACAGTGAGTAAGTATCAGTTTGGTTAGAAAGACACCTTTCCCGAGCCAACAGGATGGGGGCAGGGCGCAAGGCACCATCCTAGCTGAGGGGCGGATGCCCCCAGGTGCAGGGCGCTGTCCCGGAGCCGGGAAGGCGGCCCTGGTGGCCCTCTCCCACACCCAAACCCGTCTCTGCTTAACTCATCGATGGCAGGAGACCTCTGTCTTAAAAGGTCTGAGAGCTGCGCCGCGCTGAAGGCATTGCTTTTAGACAACAATCACACTTTTTCCTCAGTACTAAGGACCAGGCCCAGGGCCTTCACCCCAACCTTTGCCCTCAGCTCTCTCCTGGCTGCTCATTTTTGAGACAGGGTCTCACTAAGCTCCCAAGTTGCCTAGGCTGGCTCAAACAGACAATCCTCCCGCCTCAGCCTCCCAGCTGGGATTCCAGCTGATGAAATAGTTTGCAGCTAGTATTAATGATTCAGTGCTAAGGCCAGGGACTCACTAAGTTCACGTAAGCTTCACAACCATCCTGCCTGTCAGAATTAACTCCATTCTGGGAATTAAATATCAATTATTGTGATATTTATATTATATTTATTCTATCCCAGGAACTGGTATGAGCCCTTTATTCATACGAACTTACTTAATCCTGACAATAAGTTTGGGTGGAGTCCAAATGTCTGCCCTGCACAGTGCTACCAAGTCCCTTTCCCATCCACTCCACGGGGTGTCCCACAACCCTGCTCATTGTCCCTGGGGATGGCAACCTTGGGGACACACTCTACGTTGAGTTTAGAGCTATGTAATTTTTCTCACAGCACTCATTAGCCTTACTTCAAATATTACAACCGATTAATCCTGAGCCCATTTTTCCTATGTTTTGTATTTTAGTATTTCTTGTAGCATGGTGACCTTTGGGACATCCTGCAGGCAGAAGCACAGCGGTGCTGGGTTCGAGTTTCCCTCCTCATTCGTGCTCTCTAACGACACGACTCCTGCTCCCCTGTGGTCAGCTCTCGGGTCACGCGGTATCTCCCATGGGGACACGTGTCACACCTGTACTTCCCTCCATCATAAACATCAGGCGTCACCCATTCCCAGGCCAGGACCTGACGTCACTCCTAGCACATGAACCTGGGCCCCACGAGGGCTCTCAGATGGCGTCTTTCTTTTGTAGCCAGACCAAATTTTGCACAGAAATTGCTTTGCCTGAAGATGTTCTAAATTAGGGAGTCCGAGGTGAGCAGAGCACGTAAGTCCCCGGAGGAGCAGGTGCTTCCCGCTCTTTCGCTTCACTTCCTCCCCACACCATACGGGGCGCTCCAAAGGCCTCCAGACGCACAACAATATTAAAAACATAAAATAGAATTTTTTTTTGCTCAAGATTTTCTTTTTTATTTCTTGCAGTCCTGGAGTTTGAACCCAGAGTGTTCACACTGACAACATCTCAAGCCAACACACACACACACACACACACACACACACACACACACACACACTCACACACACAATTTTGAGACAGGATTTTGCTCAGTTGCCCAGGCTGAAACTCACGACCCTCCTGTGCCAGCCTCTCCGGGTGCTGGGGTGCCAGGCCCTTGCCACAGGACCCGGCTACAACTCAGGTTCAGACCACAAAACAGAGCAAACCTGTGTGCTATGCTGTTTTCCTGCCGTGGCTGGCAGAGAGGGGCCCACGGCACCTTCCCGACCACCTTCCTGAGGGCAGCAGTCACAGCTGGGATGTCCCCCTTCTCTGGGCCCTCTGCAGCCCAGGCTGGGTCCCGCGGAGGGCCCGTTCTACTCGGCATCCCTGAAGTGACCCCAGAGACCATACAGAAGGCCATGCCTCCAGCCCTCCCTCCCCAGAGGCCAAGCCATCCACAAGAAATCTCCCCCTAATGAGGCAAGCTCATTTGCTGCCTCCTGACACCAAACTGGCACTGCCTCAGTCTGTAAGTGCCCGGTACCAAATGCCCAGGAGCCAGCAACGAGGCCCCGTGTCTGCAACTCAAACCTAGGGGTCACCTAGGTGCTGATGTGGTGACAGGGCCTAGCATGTGCTGGCATTCACTAAGTGAGCCTGTCCCACAGCGGGGAGAAGCTCCGGAGAGCCCAGGTCGGCCACACCAAAGCCCACCTCCACACGAGGGCACCACTTCTGCTTAAAGACTGGGACATCTCCCTGTCAAATGCCCTCTGCTGCTCTCTGACCTGGCAGAGGCAAGGGAAGGACACAGAAGCATTGCTCTGGGGCCTGGAAGGGTCCCCAGAAGGTGGTCAGCCTGGGAGGGGCGTTCAGCCCCTCTCTGCCCAGGTTTGCCCAGCAAAATCTACCTCTCCGGATAAATGAGAAATGAACACCGCCAAGGACCATTCTATGGGGTCAGAAAAAGAGCGCTGGTCACCGTGCCACAGAGAAGGGCAAACTGGTACCGCTTGTAGGAAAACGGATGCACCTCAAGACCTGAATTTATTTTCTTTTTTACATATGCACGAATTCCAAATTCTCAACCTATTAAAGACATGAGGTTTGGGGAGTCCCACACCCCCGATACTGATCTCTTTCCTACAAGTCTCTGCCCCTCTTTCTACCCTGCCACTTGTGTTGGGGCCTTTGTATGCCATTCTTTTTGTGAATTTTGTAAGAGACACACCCATTTACGGTCAGTTTTTGTGTTTGGTCCATTTCAATGAGCGTTACTGACTCGAGCGTTACTGGCTCCATTTTCATTCAAATACCTCATGTCTGTCTGTCCTTATGGCCGTTGGGTACAGGTGCCACACGTTCTTCAACCATTCCTCTGCTATTCTATATCTGGCTATTGTGGATTGTGCTGTTATAAACATGGACGTACGTGTGTCTTTTCAGCATGTTAACTTTACTTCTTTTGGGAATATGTCCCCGTGGGATTTCTATTCTCAGCTTTCTTAGGAATCTCCAGACTGCTTTCCACAATGGTTGAACCGGACTGCATTCCCACCAGCAGCAGAGAAGAATTCTTCTTTTTTTTTTCCCCCTCCTTGCCAACAACTGTTTTTTGAGTTCCTGATGTAGGCCATTCTCACTGGGCTGACGTGAAACCTCAGTGTTTTTATTTGCGTTTCTCTGATGGCCAAGGATGGAGGACACTTTTTCATGTGTTTGTTGGCCATCTGTACTTCTTCTGAGAAGCTTTTTTTCATTTCAGCTGCCCACTTCTTGATGGGGTCATTTATTTTATGGGGAGGTTATTTTTATGAGTTCTTCGTATATCACAGATATTAAACCTTTGTCTCAAGTACTACTGGTAAAGATCTTCTTCCACTCTGCGGATCACCTCTTCACATTGGTGATTGTTTCTTTTGCATGCAAAAGCTTTTTAGTTTACTGTAGTCCTACTTGTTGATTCTTGCTGAGATTTCTTGAGCAGCCAAGAATCTGTTCAGAAACCTCTTTGCAATCCCATGGGTTTTACCTATACCAACCACATTCTTCACAGAACTAGAATAAACAACTTTAAAATTTATATGGAACCAGAAAAGACCAGAATCTCTAAGGCAATCCTAAGTAACAAGGGCAAAGCCGGAGGCACCACAATCCGAGATTTCAAAAAAATACTACAAAGCAACAGTGATTAAATCTATGTTGTACTGGCACAAGGACAGACGGGAAGACCCGTGGAACAGAATTGAGAATATTGTAACAAACCCAAACACTCTTAAGTCACCTGATCTTTGACAAAGGGGTCAAAACAATCGACTGGAGAAAAGACAGCATCTTCAACAAATGGTGCTGGGAAAACTGGATCTCCACATGCAGGAGAATGAATGTCTCCACACACTAAAATCAGATCAAAATGGATCAAAGAACTGGACATCAAAACAGAAACAGTAATAAATCTACTGGAAGATCCTAATTCTAAATGAAATTAACTTAGAATGTTTTGTGGTTTCTTTTCTATGAGAAACCCAAAATATAAAATAATTTAAAGAACAAAATAAAAAAGCAAAGATGAAAAATAGGGAGGTAGACTCTGAGGAAGTGGCGGGGGGCTAGGGGAGAGGGGCGACAGGTGGGGGAGGCAAAGCGAAAGTCGTGGAGATGTGACGTGGACATGCGCCGTTTCTCCAAGCGGACATGACTGTTACATACCACAAACGCACCCTGAGATACAACAGGAACACCGGAGACAGAAGAGGACTGACGGCCGGGCGACCCTGGCAACGAGGGCACCGCAGTGTTGGTATTGTGGGGCCCAACAGGCACTGAGTCCCTTGCATGCTAAAGTTCAGGCACTGGAATCTTGGAATACAGGAGATGCCAGCGTAGACAGAGGCACTGCAGGAACAGCACAGCTCTTTATCTGTTGTCTAAGGCAAGTGTCCTTAGCTTGTAACTATCGCCCATCTAAGACCGCGCCACATGGCAGAACGTGAGTGCCTTGCCAGCGTGCGAGGCTTCACCTGCACTTACAGCCGCTCCCCATTGCTCGCATGACCACCTGAGCTCCAGCTCTGCCCAGGTCAGCGGCGGCATCAGATTCCCATCAGGTCGTGACCCCTACTGTGAAGTGTACATGTGAGGGATCTAGGCTGTGCGCTCCATGTGAGAACAGAATGAATGCCCAGGGATCTGAGGCAGAGCTGAGGGGACATGCAATCACAACATGAAATTGCATAATAACATAATTTGCTTTCGGAGACTCTCCCTGCTCTGCCCCCCAATCTGTGGACAGGTAGTCTTCCGCAAAACTTGTCTCTGGTGTCAAAAAAGTTGGGGGTCACTGGTCTAGGCAGTCCCTCAGGCTATGAAGTGTTGAGGAGGATTAGTGAACGACAGAACTCTAGGAAGGCTCAAGACCACGTCCCTTTGAGCAGGACGACTGTCCTCAGCTCCTGGATATCTTAGGAACCAAGTCTGAACCCCAAGTCCCAGGGCACAGCAGGGTTCCCCACATCTGTCACTGAGGGGGGACACCCACAAGCACGTCTGATCTGTCATTAGCCCAGATGATGACAAGGCTACCCTCTTCCAAGATTATTCCTCAGAAATGCCTTTTGATGTCAGAGACACAACCAAGTCGGCACAGCCCTGCCGTGACAGCGATCTGAGAACCCTGGAGCCAGTGTGACCACCTCGGTCACTGTGACCACTGAAGGGATTATGTCAACTTGAGGGATGTAGGAACCACACCTCCATTAGGATTAGAGACCACGCCTAGATTGGGGATTGAGAACCAGCCTGGATTTGAGTGTGAGTGAGTTGTGGGCTGGCCAATGAGGGAAGAGCTCCACCCAGATGTGGGAGGGCCAACTGGAACTCCAACGGTATAAAAGGAAGGGAGAGGGAAGATGGTCACAGCTTCTTCCCCTGGGAAAGCTCTCGCCTTTGCAACTGTGTACGGACGCCGACTTGCTACACGCCGCAGGTAGTCAACAGATTTGGTCCAGTCTCGACTTGTGCCTGTCTGCCCGTTGCTGCTCTTCAGTCCCCGATCTTCAGGCCCCGGTCTTCACCCGAGATCTGCAGCAGACTCTCACCTCACCAGCTGTCCTGCCGTCCCGGGCGGGAGATCTACTTCACGGCTGAGCAGCCATCTTGGACCCCCTCTAGCCTTGGATTTGTAAGCCTTCCTCATAGATAATTTTGTGATAAAATCTGTAAATTCTGTCTTTGAAAAAACCCAAACTAATATGGTCACCATCAAGAGAATCTGCAGCTCTGCAAGAATGTCTCCTGGGATTTCCATGGTTCCACGCACTGCTGACTTGCCCTCTCGGAGCCAGGCAGTGGGCACGGTCCCACGTGGCAGCTGGCTGAGTCCTTGACCTGCGTGGGGATCAGCTCAGGCAACATGAGTACCAGGGTCTTGTCACGTGGCCACCCTTCTTGGCATAACATTGTCCACCAAAAGACAGACTCTTCCTCCACACAGGCGCGGGCACCTCCTCTCCCTCGACAGATGGGACAGGAAGAGAGCACTCAGGGACATCAGGACAAAGCACACTCCTAAAGCTCCTTCCTTATCCACCTTTGAAACCACAGATCCGGGGACAGAGTTCCAGAGCCACAGCCCTGGGGACACGACGGAGCCTCCTTCTGGGTTTTTCCTCAGGGGCAGAATTCATTCATTCACTCATTGACCCCAGGAATTGAACTCAAGGCCTTCGCCCTGAGCTACATTCCTCAGCTTGTATTTTATTTGACATTGAGATAGGGTCTCAATAAGTTGTCCAAGCTCAGCCTGAAGTGTGATCCTCCTGCCTCAGCCTCCCAGAGTCCTAGGATTACAGGCATGTGCCACCACAGCCTGTTTATTACATATAGTTCCTCCTCACTTACAAAAACAAGGGCAAAACCGGCTACAGGCTGCAGGTTGGACGCCCCTGGTCTAGAGGGACATCAGTGTGCCAACACACAAATGCTCCGCACCCCGCTCCTCACTTAGACACTACTGTCATCAAAAAATAAGTTTCCCACTGAAGATACAGGGATGGAAGATAAAAATATGAGTTTAACATGGTTAAGCCAGCCAAACTACCAGCACAAGAACAGAGGACGTGCTGCGTCAGTGAGCGCACGGAGCCCCCCATGCAGCCGGGACCTCAACGTGCCAGGCAAACCACAGCCAGGCCCGGCTGCAGGCTCGCTCACCAGAAGCAGCCCCAGCGCCGACCCCCGCGCCTGCTCCCAAGCCGGGCAGTCGCTGACCTGCTGTTCTGTCCTTACGCAGTTACTCACTCTGAATCTCTCATAAAAAGGTACGAGGACTTTGGCCTCTGCCTGTTCTTCCTTGGCCCAGGAGTCAGCAAATTACCTGCTGCCTATTTTGGTGAATAAAGTTCATCGGCACACAGTCGCACTTGTCTGTTTCTACTTCGTCAACGGCTGCTTGAGGGGCAGAGACGGGAAGTCGTAACAAAGTCCCTCTGGGCCACAGCCTGAAGGAAAAGCCCGACCCTTGAAAAAAGTTTCTGCCACCACCTGACTTACCACAGTATTTCAAAGCTCCGCCCAGGCTGCAGCAGGTGCCAGTCACCCACTGCTTTGTACCGAAGCATGGCACATCAGATTTCAGCCAGACCCAGAGGCACAGGCCCGTCATCCCAGCAACCTCCTAGGAGAGGGGTGACAGAGAAGTGGGGAGCCCAGGGAAAATGGCGGGTGGTGGGAGCAGGTGGGAGGCACAGCTGCTTCCCCTCTGTGCCCCGCCGAGACCCTTTCTCCCAGGTCCCTTTTTGTGACGTTTTTAACCCCAGCTCCAATGCAGAGGGTGCCAGGCGCAGGAATCCCGTCTGACACGCTCCCCTACTCCACACACTGAGTCACGCTCTCGTCCGCTGGGTTCTGCTTAGTCTTCACTTAGTTGCATACGTGTGCGTGAGCTCCCAGCGGAGGCAAAGTTCGGGGACGGGGAGGTGGCGTCCAGAGCGCAGGAGAATTCAAGCTGGCCAGTTGGCAAGTTAGCAGAGATCCTGTCTCAAAACACGAAGAAACAAGGCGCAGCGCAGCCAGCGCCTGCTGGCGTCAGGCCCCCAGGCCAGGGTCGGGTTTCCAGTGGCCATCGCACTAGCTCTCGCCCTGTATCAGTCAGACCAGTCATACAGCTTACGTGTGTATGCACGTGTGTGCATGCGTGCATGCATGTGTCGGCACAGCAAAGCCCTGTGCCAGGTGTCGTTATCTGCCAGGTGAGGTTTCTCCACACTAAGATGTCCTAGTGTTTTTAATTCATTCCGGATGGTGTGTGTGACCTTGAAAATAAGCACAAAGAAAAACCGGAAGGAGGAGGCAGGTGGGTAGCCAGGGACTCCTGTGCCACCGCCACCCACGTGCTGCGTGGGATCCGGCAGCGAGCCAGGGCCGTACAGCCGGCAAGTGGGGGGGGGGGGTCGGAGAGAGGAGCGCGGGCTCCCAGGGGGCCTATGTCACACTTACTAAGCGCACGCGCACACACACACATGCGCACACTCACACACACACGCACAAACGCACATGCACACACACGCACACACTCTTCACAGTTATGCTACCTCACTAGCCCACTTGGGGTTTCCCTGCATGTACGACCTCCCGATTTTTGGAGCTAGTGGATTATAACTTTTTTCTAAATCTCCCACCACGCCCCCCTATGAGGCACGTGTAGGAATCTCGGCCACACTCGGTCCAGCACCACAGACAGCGCCACCACCTAATTTTAATCCCAACAAATCCTCCCGCTGTTCCCTAAACTAGCCAGGATGCACCACAGCAAAGATTCACTGGTACCGGCGGGGTGGGGGGGGGGGGGGCCTCGGAGTCACGGGCAGGAGTGTCACGGCACCCTGAGCCGCACCCACCTTCCCTCTCGGGGTTACGCAGGACGCCTTATTACTCTGCTAATGTGACACCTTCTCCCGGCGTCCACCGTTTAACACCGTGGCCAGTAATGACACTGATAATACTCGGCGGCCCGGCGCCTCGTCTTCACCATTCGGCAGTTTCTGCGTGACTGTTCATCTAAGGTTCTCACCTACACGCTCAGCTCCTAGAGGGCAGAGGTGACGCCCTACGTCACCTCATATTCTCCCATCTTCCCTTGCCTTTCCTCCCTCCATCCTTCCCGTTTTCTTTGGCTTTTTCTTCTCTTTCCCTCCCCACCTCATCCCTTCTTCTCCCCTGGCGCTGAGCATGCTGGGAGTGTGGGTACCCTGAACAGCCCTCTGGGGAACCCTCTCCCCCCTCCCCAGAACTTTGCGTCCTGCGGCGAGCTCACGCCGCAGACTTACACAACTAAGTGAAGATTAAACAGAACCAAGCGGACGTGAGCATAGTTCAGTGAAGCAGGAGGGCGTGTCAGACCGGGATTTCCGAGCCTGGCGCCCTCCCACGACCCTCTGCATTTGGAGCTTGAGTTGGAAATGTCCTGAGAAGGGACTTGGGAGAAAGAGTCCCCAGCAGGGCAGGGCACAGAGCGGTGGCGGCTGTGCCTCCCACCTGCTCCCACCACCCATCTTTTTCCTGCACTCCCCATTTCTCTGTATCCTTGCCCCTAAAATCGCCACCCTGGGCTGCTAGTCCCAGCACGGCGGGAGCCAAGTTCACGGTAAGCCCAAGTCCACAAGGAAGGACACACCAGCCCACGGCCCTGGTCTCCCCCGAGCGAGCCCTTCCCAGCTTGGCGGTGCCCTGGCTCCTAATTCCAAGCCGACAGCTTTCTACAAGGGGCCTCAAACTAGGCCATCCCATCCCTGGGCCACCCAGCAGCCTGGGGAGGGTAAGATGGCAAAGGAGCCCGCTTAGATTTTGCTTTAAAGTGCTAATTACAATCTGAGATTGGGCCTGACAGACAACAGCCCCCCGGGGAGGGCCTCCAGCTGGCAGGGGGAGGAGAGTCCTGAGCGCTCCCATTGCTAAGCAACCGGGCTGAAATCAGCTGCAAAAGGCACAGGCGTGAGTCTGCTCAGCCCCCGCCCCACTGGGCACGAGGGGGTGACGCGTGGGCTGCTCAGAGAGCTCAGCTTCAAAGTACGGGGTGGGGGATCAGCCGGGGCGCTGGGCACTGGGGCACACCCATGACGTCTTCCTTCCTCCCCCAAACCCCAACTCTTCTCCCCAGAACTAGGGACTGAACTCAAACAACCTATATTCCCAGCTTTTTAATGTTTTTATTTTTAAAAAAATCTTGACATAGGGCTGAGGGCATAGCTCAGTGCCTAGGGTGCTTGCCTGGCCTGAGCAAGGCCCTGGGCTCGACTCCCCAATGCCACATAAAAATTATCCGGGTGTGATCCCAGCACTCACAAGGCTGAGGCAGAGGGACTGCCACGAGTCCGAGGCCAGCCCAGGCTACACAGTGAGTTCAAGACCAGTGGGGACTACAGAGTGAGACCCTATTTGGGAAAAAACTTTTTTTTTTTTTGAGACAGAGAAGTCTCCCCAGGTTGCTGAGTTGCCCATGGTGAGCTCAAACTTGCAATCCCCCTGCCTCAGCTCCCCAGAGGGCCAGGGTTACAGAAGCGTGCCAACATCCCCACTCTAGACGGAACTTCTCTTTCAAAATAAAAACATGCTCCTTAAGTGCACTTGGTTATGAAATAATTATGAATAATATGACCACAGCTTACTGGCTACCGTGATTCCATCTGTACTAGTCACCTACTGCTGACATCAAACAAACAAAAAGCCTAAAACTCCAAGGGGGGCATGGTTGTGCACACCTGTACTCCCAGCACTCAAGGCAGGAGGGCAGCACCCTTGGGCCCAGCCCGGGCAGCTTAGCTTCTTAAAGAGATCTTGTCTCAGGACCAGAGGAATAGCAACAGCAGTTAAAGTGCTTTCCTAACACGTGCAAGGCCCTGAGTTCGACTCCTCAGCACCACATATAGCTGGTTGTGATGCCACACACCTGTAATCCCAGCACTTGGGAGGCTGAGGCAGGAGAATCGCCATGAGTCCAAGACTAGCCTGGGGTACGGAGTGAGTTCGGGGCCAGCCTGGGCTACAGAGTGAGACCCTATCTCAAAAAAAAAGGAAAGAAAGAAAGAAAGAAAGAAAGAGGGATTAGGAATGTAGCTCAGTGCGAAGGTCTAAGGTTCACTCCTATGTTCCACCAAGTCTCAGATCTCAGTTTCTTCAGCTAAGAATTCAGAGGCCTGACTAGGCAGCTCTGGCCAGCGTGTGGTGGGCCTGGTGGCTCCCGGGATGCAGGGAAGCCTCTCTACTTCATGCAGACGGCCATGTTCTTAGCTTTTTGCCTCAGGAGCCTCTCACCATGAGGCAGCCAGCGACCAAGCGTCACAGCAACGAGGATAACTCTCCGCTCCTTTGATGACCGAGGCTCCCAGGTCACACACGGTCACGTGTGCCACGTCCCACCCACTCCAAGCAAGTCAGTAAGTCCAACAAAGGGAAGGGGGACTAAGCTCCGCCTCTGAGGAGGAGGAGCATGAAAGAAACTTGGGTATTTTCCACCAATGATAAGGCGATCCTATCTTTCATCCACTGCATACATTAAATCGAGGCAATCAGCTTTTAGCTACGAAATCTCTCCAAGCAGCAGCTCCACAACTACCCATGATGTCTCTCCACAGCGAGGCCGCTGAGGAATTCCCAACCTCTTTTTTTCTGAGACAAGGTCTCACTCCGTAGTCCAGGCTGGTTCTGCGTTCACATGTAGACCAGACTGGCCTCCACCTCACAGCAATCCTTCTGCGTCAGTCTCCTGAGTGCTGAGTGCCTCCACGTTTGGTTTATGTGCTCCTGGGTAGTCGAACTCGGGTATTTAGCACTTGCTGGGCAGGCGCTTGAAGCGCTGAGCTCTGCTTCCAGCCTGAACTTCTCACTTTCTCAAGCGGCAGGTTTCAGCGTTGCGCAGCATCGACTTGCCTAGTGGTTGCTCATGTGCTCAGCGTATTTACCGCTGAGGTTCAACCAACCGCAGGGGTCTCCAAACCCCCCACATGGCGACGAGGCTCACGTTCTGGCAACCCAGCCCTCACCAGGGGGCGGCTCCCGGCAAGGCAGGGGGTCGAGCCCGGGCTCTCATCTCCTTGGCCCGTTTTTCAAAGGTTGCATTCTCTCCAGAGACCCAGGCGCCCTACGGTTGGGTGAGTTTTTCTCATTCCCATGGATCCTTTGGCCCCTAAAACTTTTCGCCTTTAAGACAAGCAGGCTCATCTTCCAGGACAACACTTCTACCACAGCCAAGTCCACCGAACCGGGGTCGCACCCTAGGAACGCACGCACGGTCACATCCTAAGGGCAACCTCCTGCGACCCGCAGGAGGTTACATCAGGAAGCGGCTGGGCTCTGGCTACACTGCGGGGGCAGCTCTGGCTTCGTGGGGTGCCACCCGGTGGCACCACGCTCGGGGCTCTGTGGGATTCAGTGCTTTCCGGTCACTGTCCTGACACGCCTCAATTTCTTCCAACAATGGGCGGTGTGGTTTCACTGTGCTCTACAAAGCGAGTGGCCAGTCCCAGCAAGAGGTCACAGTGTCACGAGGTGCAGCCGGGATGCCAGGCGGTAAGGGGACAGCAGGACAAGCGCACAGCCAAAGGGTGAGGTGTGATTGCCAGGCAAGGAAGGGGTGCACGGGGGGACACGAGGAAGGGGGCTGCCAAGACGCGGCACAGCCACCATGTCACCTGTTTCGTGGTTCTGGGTGGTCCCTGGGCCTCCACTCTGAGCTCCACTCCCAGTCCTCCACTTTTATTTTTGATTTCTAGACAGGGTGTCACCAAGTTGCTAAGTTGCCCAGGCGGGGCTTGAACAGGCGATCCTCCTGCCCCAGCCTTCCAGAGTGCTGGGGTCACAGGACTGTGCCACTGGGCCCGTTCTGACCTGTGAGTTCTGAATGCCAACGTGACTACATCTGTCCCAAGGAGCCAGGAGGACCAGAGTGGGCGACTGGGGGAGGCCAGGGCATTTCTTGGGGTTGGTGGGAAGCAGGGCATCGACCCTTCGCAGCAGGCCTTGGAGGGCGGGCCTCTGGGGGGCCGCAGGCCTCAGGGTGGCCTAGGTAGAAACTCCTGGCTGCCCTCACCCTGACCCGCACCCCCTGGTGAGTGCAGTCAAACTCAGACCAGCAAGTGAGCCTTGGCTGCGAAACGGGAAACCGGCGTGTGACTCGTGCCTGGCACGGTGCATTCAGACCCTGGCCAGAGCCCGGCACCCTGCTGTCTTTAAGGTTCCCCCATGCCCACGGGTATATTTCCACAGGGCAACGGGTCCTCCAAGTCCCAGAAGGGGCTGGCCGCAGCACAGGGCAGATGGGACATCACCTGTATCCATGGTGATCTGTGTCTCCACATGTGAAGTCCAGCTGTGGCAGAGGTGCAAGTGTCCAGGAACTAGGCCAGACCCAGGCAGCAAGGCCTGGGTGCCTGTGAGCCTGTGATAAGAGGGCGTCACAGTCCTCGTGGCCAGTCTGGGCAGCCGGGGTGCCGCCTGCAGGTCACCAGATCCCCAGGCTTCTCCCTGGAGTCCCCGGCGGCCGCGGAGGCCACTGAGAGGCAGGTGGGGTAGACACGGGTGGGAACGCATGAACAGAAGTGGCCTGCTGTGCAGGATCATGTGATGGCTCACAAGGCAGCTGCTGGCTGGGGACATGCGACGGGGACACACGCAACAGCACACGGCGCCTACGGCGGCGGCAGGGGTTCGAGGAAGGACAGGCGGGACGGGGCGGGACTCAGGCTTGCTGGGAACTCCTCCTTTGCTTTGCCACGCAGGACGGAGTCATCCAGGCGACACCCATGCCACGCCACTGTGAGTACGGCTTTGGGGAGGCTCCTCAGCGGGAGGGGACAGCAGCCACTATGAACAGTCTACATCATAGCCTGTGGCTGGACGAGTCATGATCAGAACCTGAGACTTTGGTTCAGAAGGAAACAAGTGGCTAGGCCGTTCCGGCAGTGACTTTAATGCAGCGTCACCCTCGTCTCAGAGAGGAGAGGACAGAGGCGATGGACGTCATTTTTGTCCACTAAAACCTGGGCTCTCCGGCCTAAGACCGGGGGTCACGTCAAATACGCTTCTTGGGTACAGAATGCATAGACACCTGCTTCCCATCCTGTGTGACACCACCACCGGGTGGCTGTCCCCTCGGGTCCAGCGGCTCCCCGCCGCCCGGCCCTGCCCCGCCCTCCAGGCCCTGGACCTGCTCGGGTCCCCCGCAAAGTGAGCCGTCAGTATGCTTACAGGCTGGCATGCCTGGCTCGCAGGGACATGATTCTAACTCGGCGAAGGTTTAAACGGCAAGTACTTGTCACAGTAAGAGACACACTCCCGGGACCCTACTCAGACCCCGCCCTGCTGTCAGTACGTCCACCCGTGTTCTCGGCACTTTCTGCAGCGGGTAGGTTCTGCCAAGGGGCAGCACGGTACTGCATCCTCGTCCACCCTGGCCAACGGATCTGGCCCCGTGTGACTTCCGGCTGTTCCCCAGTCACAGTGACCACCAGAGGCCAATGTTTTGAGTGGATTTGGGATGTGCAGGCAGCCAGACAGTGCAACTAAGACCCTCAGGAGCAGCCAGGGCCGCGGGAGCAGCGAGGGGGCCACGGCAGCCACCCTTACCATATACGTTTTTAAAAACTGTGAACACTCACCATGTATGCTGGTCCCCCCTAGTGTGTCCCTCCACAGGACGTCCTCCCGGTCCACCCATGTGGATGAAGGACAGGGTCTCTGGCATGCTTTGCGAGGACACGCTGACCTACAGCGCGAGTGGGCGGCTCCCAGCAGCGCCGCCTGCGCAGTGAGGACCCTGAGGCCACAGGACCCGCCGTGGGCTGTTCTTGGGGGCTCCCTGCTCGCCTGAGGGTCCTTGCTCACCTGGGGGGCTCCCTGTTCCCCTGAGGGTCCCTACTCACCTGGGGGACTCCCGTGTCCCGCTGCAGCCGTGGCGATGGCAAAGGCGGAAGCCGGCGAAACGGGGCAGAGGGCGGTGTCAGCCGCCTGTCCTGGGAGAGCAACAGAGAGGCAGAGGAAGGTGAGGGGTGCTGCGCCATCAGACCACCCACACCCCACGTCTGCGCTGTGGCAGGGCAGGCCCCCACCAGGCTCCGTCCCACCCACTAGGCCAACAACAACCCACGCTAGGCACGCAGCCTGGACACAAAGCACACAAACCCACAGAAGCCTCTGTGTAAATACACACGCGGCCCTCACTACCACAGCAGCCCGGGAGCGCAACCCCGCGTCTCTCCATGAGGAAGAGACAAGGGATGAGGAAGGATCAATGTTCTACAACATTCTACAACACGGATGAACCCAGAAGACATCACATAAGTGAAAGCAGTCGGTCCCACAGGGTCCCAAGTTCTGTAATCCCCTCACATTAAATGTCCAGAATGTGTGGCTCTATACAGAGACAAAACACAGCAGTGGTGGCCGAGCAGGGGGCAGGCAGACATGGGGAGTGCTGTGGCACCAGGGCACAGGGGCTGGACGGGTGCCAGGGAACCAGCAGCAAAGCTGCCAGAGCTTGTGAACACAGGAAAACCATTACACTACATGGTTCAGCTGGGTGAATTTTATAGTAGTTGAAATATATACCTTGATATAAAGTTATTTTTAAAAAATATTCTCCATTATGTTACAGACTGAACTCCCTTTTCAAAACACCCTGAAAAGCAGAGAAGAGTGCTGGCACACGCTTGGAATCCCGGCTGTAAGGAGGCTGAGGCAGGAAGATTCCAAGCCTAGCCTGGACAGCACAGTGACCGGCGTTGAAATAACACCAGACGGGCTGGGGATGTGGCTCAGTGCCGCGACTGTGGGTTCAATCCCAGAATGCCGGGCGAGGTCAGGCGCAGCCCTTCTCGCACGGAGGAGCACGCGTGCGGAGCTGAGCAGCCCGTGCGGGTCTCGGGCTGCGATACTGCCCCAAAACTCTGTGCTTTCTGCCCTCCGGCTATCAGCAAACAGTAAGCCCGGATTTTGCCCGAGGGCTCTATGCGTTTGCCCTGGAGTTACACAGCGGCGCTCTGCAGAGGTGAGCAGGGCCGTGAAGTGTGCCCAAGCATGAAAACGGTCTGCGGAAGGTCGCTGTCCGTCCACCTGTCAGCCAGCCAGTGTGGGACACAGGGTGACCCCGTCCTGGGGACCGGCAGCATCACTGCGTGTCCCGGCCCCCACCCGTGTTCCCAGGACGTCCTCAGGCCTGGGAAGGCAACAGGGCTCGGCCAACCACAAGCGGGATACTCCTTGCCGGATCGGCCATCTGCATTAGCCGAGCTCAGTGCATGTGTAACCGGAAAACAGCATAGGATCTTACTATCACGCAGCGGGAAGCGGGCTTAGCTCCCGCCCCGGGGCTTGGACTCCACTGCTCGGGGGCTTTCGACTCTCAGCACTCGGTCCTACGCAGCACACAGGCTGCCAGGCCTGGGCCGACCAGGCTCTAGGACAGTGGAGAGATTCGGCTAATGTCACAGGAGACCCAGGACGGCCACGGAAGTTCACATTGCCGCCTCTCTGCACCAGAGCGGCCCTTAGCTGACCAGAGGTCCAGGAGGCGAAGCGCCAGCAGGGCACATGACCCTCAGAGCGGGTCCTGGTGAGCGAGGCGGGGCCATAGCTTCTCCGGGACAGCTAAGGCCACACGTGAGGGACCCTCAGGGCTGGGCCCTGTACATGCCCTCCCTGAAGCAAGAGTATGACAATCGCACATGCTTTATTATTTACGTACTTACCTGCTTATTCAGTGAGGCAGGACCTGGCTCTGCAATCCAGGCTGGGCTGGAAACTCAGGAGGTGTAGCCCAGGCTGGCCTCAGACACGTGGCAATCCTCTACCTCAGCATTCCGAGTGTGGGATCTCAGGCGGGCACCTCCATGCCTGGCTGAGGCCTTTGCTTTTATCTCGGGTTGCCCAGAGGCAGATCCATTCTGATCCTACACATTGGCAGGCTGAGGCAGTAGAGTGCCATGTGTTCGAGGCCAGCCTGGACTACATAGTGAGCTCAGGACCAGCCTGGACTGCAGAGCGAGACCTTGCCTCAAAAAAAAAAAGAGGGACTCATTTTCCTAAACGACTCTGATCCATCCTTCCTTATGGCTGAGTACTACTCCATCACGTGCACAAGCATGTCTGCTTTCTCCATCCCTGTGTTGAGGGACATACGTGGCTCCCAACACTCAGCTCTTGAGTTGGGGGCTGTCACCCCGGCCACACCGGCATCCCCGTGCTAGTCTCACCTCCAGGCTGGCGGTAGCGAAGGTGCCGGGGCGTTGAGGGAGACCGGCAAGGCGACAGCTCTGTGGTGTCCGCCGCTGGTGTGCCTTCTGTGCCGGCCCGGTCCGCCGGCGCAGACTCTGGGACAGCTGCCGGAGAGGCAAGAGTGTTAACAGCGGGGCTGTGAGTTCACAGGCGTGTCCCCCACGTCCCCTCGGAGACGGTGAGCAGGCATGGCGCCCACACCTGCCTCCGAAGGGCTGTCCTGGAGACCGGAGCGAGGCCCTCCCCAGCCGCAACGCAGAGGCCCAGCGAGCCTGGCCGGCCCTGGCCGGCCCGTGTGGTGACGAAGGGCTCAAATTCCCGGCCCCCAAGTTCCACATGGACACGCGCCTGCCCAGTATGCAGAGGGCCACCGCCCACCGGCCCTCCCTAGAAGCCACTCAAGATGAAAATGAACACAAAACCATCCTTTCCTTCCAGCAAGCTAATGCCCGACTGTCCCCCAACAACTTAAACAGAGGCAAACATCTTTAAGTCTGAAGGGACTTCTGGGGGCCTCGGCGAGAGGCCTGACTCTGCCACCCCAGCACACAGCCCCCAGTGCACAGCTTCAGCAGCCACACAGGTGCTCCTGGAGCGTCAGCGCGCGCAGAAAGTCCAGAAGTGGCGCTCGTGACAAGCCCCCATCCTTGACTTGGCCCTTTCCCAAGAGCAGCCCCGTTCCGCACCCCCAACAACTCCAGGTGCGTCTCCACAGGACGTCTGGCCCAAACCCACTCTCCCCTCTCCATCTCCCTGGGCTGCAGGTAAAGTCTTTGGTCCCGGGTCCCTCACCTACCACCTGCCATGGCGGCCTTGGCTACCCTCTCTGCCCGGTGCCACCGCAGGTGCAGAGTGACCAGTGGCCTGCGCCGGCTCCCCTACCCTCACCACCCCACACACTGCGGCTCTCGTGAGCAGGGAGAAGGGGCCTCTTGCAGATCACGTGTCAGACTGTGATCGGGATCAGGACACGGTGACTCTTCCCTACAGCAACCAGAGTGTCACTCTCCAGCCCTGTCCCCCAGAAGCTGCAGGGCTTCATGGGGTCGAAATCTGCACCGGCTGCCCTAACCAAACGTGGTGTGTGAGTCTCTACCAGCTGACACCAAAGTCGCGCTCTCGCCTGCACCAGCTGCGTTGGTGCTCAGTGCCGCCTGAGGCCGGCGGGCACAGTGCCAGGCAGCCCACCGTGGGGTGCTTCCATCTCTTTAGAAACCTCCTGTGGGGGGCTGCGAAGGCCCAGCAGAAGCAGGAGGGGAGACGTACAGTGACGTGCTGAGAGAGTCCAAGGTCATGTGGGCCTGTGGGCACGGGCACAGGCCCGTCACCCATCACCCAGCAGGCTCAGGAGAATTTCGAGGTGGAGCCCAGGAGAAGCAACTCAACAGGATTCTGTCACAAAATCAAAACTGCAAAAAAGGGGTTGCGGATGTAGCTCGGCGTGAAACTCCTGGGCTTGATTCCCAGTACCAGACTCTCTCTCTCTCTCTCTCTCTCTCTCTCACACACACACACACACACACACACACACACAGACTGCGACCTCTTCGCTACAGCTACATCCCAAGGAGGAGAAGACCGCCACACCGGGTCACAGGATGGGGACGATGCCAGTGACATCTCACACCCCTTCCACTGGCGTGTGCACCAGGTAAGACTGTAACCTCTGCGTGTTCTCCCAGGAAAACATTCACCCAAATTTATAAATGTCCAGCCACCCTTTCTTGACTTTTCTCAGGCTTCGTTTCCCTAACTGGACCGACCTAAGCTCCCTGTCACCCCCGCTAATCGAGCCTGACTCAGGTCAGCCGAGCGCGTCCTTTTCCAAGACACTCAAGATGGTGCTCAGCGAACTGGACAGCACACACAGCCATTTCCCACGGGCCCGCGACTGTCTCCCTTGGACAGTGCCGCTGGCAACGGGGTGGGGTGCGAGCAGAACACTGCGGCGAGCTGTTCATTTCGTTATTTCCTAAATAGCTTCTTGGGGTCTCAGCAACAGGCGACATCTGCACCCCGGGCGAGGAGAACGGCAGCCGGCCGGGCCTGGCCACACCGCTGCCACGAGGGCCCCTCAGAAGCCCCTCACTCCGGCTGTACATCCCGGGCAGCTCCGGAAGCCCTCCTTCCTGAGCGCCAATGTCGTGCTGCGGAGGCCGCCTCCCCGGCCTGTGTCCACTTCAGCACTGGCCTCTTGTGTCATGCCGACCCGGCCACGTGGTGCCAGACCAGCACGTAGGCACAGGGGACACACAGCCTCGCTCCTGCGGCGGCCTTCTGGCGGGTGGCAGCAGCACTCACGGCATTTTGTATTTCTTCATCACCCCTCACAACGCCCCTCGGGAAGGAGGCGTCCGGTAGGCAAGCAGCAGGCGTGGTGGGCAGGGTGTTTGACGTGTGGGGGACTCGGAGGGGGACTCGCGGGCATGTGTCTTTTACTGAAATGCAGTTTTAAAAATTTAAACATTCGAAGCGCTTGCCTAGCAAGCCCATGGCCCAGACTTCGACTCCCCAGCACTGCACAAAGCTGGGCGTGGTGGCATGCACCTGTCATCCCAGGAGGACGGCCAAGTCCAAGGCCAGCCTGGGTGACATAGCGAGCTCAGGACCAGCATGGGCTACAGTGTGAGACCCTATCTCAAATTTTTTTTTAACATTCACCACGTATATTGATCCTCCTTGTATGTGAAAAAACTAGAGAGGTACAGTCCTGAACTGGAGGGAAGGGAGGGCTCCCCTGTAAGCACTCAGGCACCTGCGCTGACAGAAGACGCGCAGGCGGGGAGGGTCATTTCCGCCAGCTGGGTGGCTTCAGGTCTGCTCACCTGAGCAGCTTGGCCTGGGGCTGCACCGGCCAGCAGGCTCTGAGCAGGTGCTATGCCAGCAGCACTTGCAGCCCCGCAGGCACGGACGCCAGCGGCCACCGGGAGGGGCCGCATGCACCTCAGCTCTCTGGCCTTCGGGTTTGGTCGTCACAGCAAAGCTGTGGCCGACCAGTCCAGGCGGGCAGCTGTGCGGGTAGGTGGGTGGGGCAGAGGAGGGGCAGCCCAGCCCCAGGAGCAATAGCGGCGCCCCTCGAGAGGCTGGGGAGCGGGCGGCAGGCTCCTCTCACTCCTCTGGATCTGAAGGCTGGCCGAGGCTCTCTCCGCTCCCTTCCCGACCTCTGCAGCGCCCGACTGGGAATAAGAATAGCTGGGCCGGGCGCAGGCCTGCCAGCACTCCAGGAGGCTGAGACAGGAGGGTTACAACTCTGAACTGAGCCTGAGTGACTTAGTGATTTAGCAATAAAAATAAAAAATTAAATGAACAGAAAGTCACTATTTTCCAAAAAGCACTCCTGGAAACTGTACAGCAGGCGGGCAGAGAGATGGATCTCGGGTGGCAGGACAGGCCTGGCAAGGCCTCAGAGAGGCCATCTCCTGGGGCAGAGGGCAGAGCTCGGTGCCCCCTGGCACAGGGTCCCCACATGAACATGGCACGGCGCACCCGCGTATCATTCAAATGAAGCAGGGACGGCAGCATCCTGTCCTCTCCCAACTGGAATCTTCAAAACTAGGCAGCAGGTTAACAGAGCGGCACCCTCGGCTTCCAAGACAACACACACACACGCACACACACATGCACGCACACACGCACACACACACACACACACGTGCATGCTGGGCTCTAAGACAATCCTCAGTCCTCTCACCCGGGTCTCCCCTGAGTTTCGTCACAGTCCTCACTGCCCATATTCTAATGCAGAGTGAGAAAAAACCCTGAGCGAGCTGAGTCTATGATTCCTCCGTTTGACCCACTCAGAAACACGTCCGTGTTCTGCCCATCCCCATCGGCGACTGCTGCCAGGCGCTACCAAGTCCCCGCAGCAGCACCCACCACAGACGGAGCTCTCAACAAGAATCCCGCAGCCTGGCATGTCCCGGTCGCCACCCTGCCCTAGGCGGCGCTCAGGACCAGCGTGGGCCCGGGGTTCGCAGGACCCCACGGTGCCCACCTGGTCACCAGCCCAACCTCTGTCCTCACTGTGTTTCATTTAGTTTCCTTCCTTTCTTTATTTCTGTTTTTTAAGACAGGGCCTCACTATGGAGGCCAGGCTGCCCCGGACACAGTCATCCTCCTGCTTCGGCCTCCCAGGCTGGGGCGACAGGCGCGTGCCATCATGCCCGGTGGACAAGGTGCTGCGGAATTGAACCCGGAGTTCTGGCTTGCTCGGCAGGCGCTGTGACCAGTGAGCTACGCCGCCTTCACCTTGTTCTTAACCCAGCTACACTGTGTGTTGCTTTGAATGACTACCTTACATTTGTTAGGAGGAAGATGACAGTCAGGTGTGGTAAGAGAAATTAGGTGCTGGAGGAAGAGGACAGCGGTTAAAGCACCTGCCCAGTAACTCACAGCCCCGGGGCATGACGGCTGTGAGCGCTATGTCACCAACACCAGGCTAGGATCGTCCAGGCTAGGCTCAAATTTGGAGTCTTCCTGCCTCAGCCTCCTGGAGTGCTGGCAATTATAGGTCTTTGTCCCATATCCAGCTGGGAATATAATTCTGCATTTCCAGGTCATGGCTCAGTGTTGACCTCCTTCCACTTTGAGTGGTGGGATGGTCCAATATATGTCCAGGTGGGTGGGGCCTGCAACCCTGGCGAGCCCCACAGGGCCCAGCTGGGTTCCAGATCGGCCGGCGACTGGGCCTGAGCTCGTGGGCTCCTCTGCTCCTTGGCCCTGCTTCCCGCTTGCCCCCCGCGTCTGAGGCCCAGCTCTTCCTGCTCACTTCTTCCCTGCCCACCTTCTGGGCCTTTCTGTTCCCTGGTATCTTTGTTACTTGTCCATCCAGGCAGGGTCTCACGCTGCGGTCCAGGCTCACCCTGAACGCCCTGCGTAGGCCAGGCCGGCCTGGCACGCTGCTGCCCCTCGCAGCCCCATCTCTCACGGTGCCCGGCCACGGCGGGACAAGCCACCGCTCTCCGCATGCCTCCGAGCATGGCCCACTGCCCACACGGGGACTGAGACCCCCGAAACCATGAGTGGCAGCAGACCTCCCCTCCAGCACCGCAGGGCCGGCAGCGCTGTGTCCCGGCAACACGAAAGCGGCTGGACGAGCCCCCGCGCGACCCCAGGGTACATTACCCGCATGTGGCGGGGGCGACGCCGTGGGGCTGCCGGTGGCCGAGGACGCGGTCAGGTCCAGGGCTCCCATCCTGGCGCTCAGTGGCGAGGTCAGGGACAGCTTCCGGGCCCTTGCGGGGGACGCCGCCCGGGACACGGCCGGCGGCGGTGGGGATGAGAACTTGCGGCACAGGCGCGGGGACTTCCCGTCCACCCGGGGCTCTCTGCTGTTCTGGCTGGCAGCGAAGAACAACTCCAGGGACCTGGGGGCAGGAGAGGGCACAGCTGGCAGGGGCAGCCGTTCTAGAACTCAGGGCCCTGGGGCGGGGGAAAGGGCGGGCAGGAGCGGACGGGGTGGGAACAGCGGGCTGCGTGGGCGTCAGGTCCCCAGGTGGGCGTCGTCACTGTGAGGGGACACAGGGCACCCGGAAGCACAAGCCGTGCTCCGCGCTCCTGCCGGGGTTCCCTGTGCGCCATGCGCCACAGCCGAGGGGACCTGAGTGGCCCCCGACGTGTCCCATGCCAGGCCCTGCCCCGTCTGCTCCGAGGGACGCGAGCCACTCAGGGCCACCCACGCCCTGCGGATCTCATCTCTGTGGGCCTTGGAAAAGCACAGGAAGGAGACCAGGCCCAGGACGGGAGGGGGGAACCCAGCCGCAGCCGCCGCGGCCCAGAAGCCTGCGCCCTGGAGGGAGGCAGGAGATCGCCAGCTCGATCCAAGCCCGGGCGGCCCAGTACCTTAGCGAGACCCCGCTTCAAAACCAGAAAACGGAAATAAAAAATGGGCCGGGGCAGCTAGGCTTGGTGGCCGGGCTGGAGCGGGACAGGGGACGGGGCAGAAGAAGCAGGAGGGGCGGGGTGGGGACAGGAGGGGTGGG
>PVKB01007373.1:0-36696 GCA_004027205.1 Ctenodactylus gundi | reverse complement strand
GCAGGTGCCTCTTGAGAAGGCAGAAGAGAGGGTTCCTTGCACTGGAACAGAGAGGACATGTGCCTCATGCCACCAAGACAGGTACATATGTCCTTGGAACAGGTATATGAAAATATTGGGTAGCCCACAATATGGTGGATAGAAATCTATTCATTTAAACCACTGTGAAGCTGGTTCATAAAATCATGTGTCAATATTTTTGAAATCACAAAACTAATGAAAATCTCTGCCAGACTCAACAGACTGCATCCCAGATACCACAAGTGTTAGCTCAGTAGAAACAACCTAGGAGAGAACCTTATTTAACCTGCTAGGTTTCATGTTTGTGATTGAGGCAGCTGCCCTTGGACAAGAGTTCATTCATCAGGCAGCAACAGAAGGGTCCCCAGTGACTGTGTTCCACTGTGAAGTATTTAAGTGATAGCCATCTATAATAAAGTCAGAATTTAATCAGGGAAAAATTAGTGGGTCCCAATAGGCTAGCAGAAGCTGTCTTGGGTTCTGTGTGCCAAATCTACATGCCTGTCATCCAGCAGGGATAAGCTGAAGGGAGTTGCAGGAACTATAGTTACCACCTCTAGTTCCCTTTTCCTGGCAGATTCTACTTCCATTCACTAAGTGTTTTCTGTGGAGCACCAAGCAAATCATGTCTCTGACTTGGTTTATTCACTTTATTTATCCAAACACTTCATCAGTGCCCCCTTGTATCCCTAATCACTGGAATTGAAATTGAGCAAAGCCTGGAATATGCTCCCCTCTCTCCACTCCAGGGACTTTAGTCTGCAGAGGAAACCCCTCTAAAAAGAATAGAATGCCCATGATGCATTCGGGGCTAAACTTGGCCCACAGGACTATGATGCCATGAGAGAGATGCCTGTGCTAAACTTTGACTTCATCTGTGAGCTGACAAAATGGGCACAGAGCTGACAAGCAGAGGGGCTGTGGGACAACCCCAGAGGAACTGCAAGGTCTAGATTCTTGTCACCCTAGCCCCATAGGAGGCCCCGAGAAAGCCCTGAGGAGCGTAAGTCCAGTTTCCTCATGACTAGCAGGGGAAGTGACCTGAAGCTAGGAGCAGTCCAGTGAAGGCATACAGGCACCAAAGAGCTGCGGTTGGCAATATGACAGCCAGGTTCCTCTGCAGGCATTGCCCTCCCAGATCCCTGGTTCACAGTTAAGACTGGTCAAGGGACTGACCTACCAGACTTTTTGAAGTTTCTCTGTTAGTGTGCAACTCACCAGAGGTAATAGGAAAAGTGAATTCCTTGCCCAACTCAAAGCTCAGGGGGAAATGTCCTCTAAAACAGAATGGAAGAGGCTGTGGGGGTTTACTGAGGGTAAAAGCAGCTGCCAGCGCAGGCTTTCAGATACACCCAGGTGTCTGAAGGTTATGATGACTCCCCCTCATGCTGCCTATGAACAATCCTATCCTTTCTCTTCGCTCTGGACCAAGTGCATTCCCACAGGCAGAGGTGGGACAGCAAGAAAGACCTGCTAATAACTTAGGCCATACTTGGAGTCTTTACCTTGTAACAGGAAGAACAAGAGTGGTGGAAGTGAATGCTCAGCATCTGTGCTCATGGTAGGGGCAGCTTTCAGACACCCAGGGGGCCAGACTCCAAACAATAGGTGGAGGAAGCACCTCACAGTGGAAGATGGCTAACAAGAAGCAACCTCTGGCACCCTTTGCCAGGCCTGGGAAGCTCTAAGCAGGGTGGCTCAAGGACAAAATGGCTGGGGATGTAGTTCAGTACAAAGGCTCTAGGTTCAATCTGCCATGCCGCAGAATGAATAAATACACCCTTCTAGGTCATACCCCCAGTGACTCACCTCTTCTGACCAAGTCCCACCTCCAGATGGCACTGTCAGGTATGCGCTCATCAATGGACTTGTCTATTGATGAGTATTGTTGCCCCCGTGACTCAGTCACCTTCCAAAAGCCCTGCCTCCAAATGTGAGACTTTGGGGGGATATTCTAGATCTAAATCATAATACCTACTATTTACCAGGTACTGTTCTAGGTTCTAGGAAATAAGGTCAATACAGCTGTCTAAGCCAATCAGCCAGGTAAGTATCAAGCAGGTATGAATAGCCCTGGAAGAATTAGACGTGGGGTGGAAGTGGGCCAGGGCTACAGTGAGTGGCAACTCATGAACGAGGAGTAAATGGAAGAACATCCTTGAGAACCCATCTACCCATGCATTGCTTGGCTCCTGAATGGCTAGTTGGAGCAGAGGACTGAGGAGCAGGGATGCAGGAAAACCCTCTGACTGCAGCCTTACTTCAGCCTGATGGCCTCAAGCATTAAGTGCTTATTGCTCTAGCTTCAGGAATACACTCAGCTCTGCCTGAAAAGAAGGGTTGATGGTTTTGTGAAAGATTTTGTAAGTTTGGCTGGGCATAGTGGTACATCTAGTACTTGGGATGCTGAGGCAGGAGGATCATGACTTTGAGGGAAGCCTGGGCTATGCATATATATATATAGTAAGACTGTCTCCAAAAAAAAAAAAAAAAGATTTCACAAGCTGTATTGTTGTGAGGAAGCTGCTTCTGCCTCACACACATGGCAAAGGTGTGGCTCACATGAGTATGGCCCTTTCCAGCAACGAAACATAGGCCTCTTCCCCTTGGCTTCCCAGAGACTGGAGATCTATGAGAAGCTCTCCCAGGTAGCTCCCCAGTGGCTTGGTGGCTCAAATAGCCCAACCAAGTCCACATGTCCCACAGGCATATTCCTGTTTGCTTCTCCCACCTGTTCTTGTCTCCCTCACATCCTCAAGTCAGTAGACAAGAAGTCAGGCTGTAGCTTGTAGCCAGTGCTGGTACAGCAGATATCAGGGGAGGTGCAGCAGGGCTCTCCTGCTGGTTGTGGCAGCCTGTGGACAGCTCACTGTACCCACAGCAGGGTGTCCCACAGGCTGAGTGCCTTCCCACCCTACTGTCATGGAAGTACACTAAGGTGGTCCCTCCAAGCTTCTCAGGCCTGATCCTACACATTCCCTGGACAGAGGGGTCCTGTGCTTCAGAAGAGATTCTTAGATCCTCTTTGGGGTCCCGTTGAATTGGATGGAACCACTTTCTGTTGAAATACAGGCCATCTCACAAGTTCTGCAGCTCTTACCACACTGGGCTTTCAGGAGCCCAGTGCTACCCCACCAGCCATGGTAATGCAGGCTGCCTATTTAGAGGAAAGGATAAGATCCAGGAGAAAAGGTTTTGTGGAATGAATAGACAAAACGAGACTTGGAAGTTTTTCCAGTTTTAGTATATGTGCTGCTGAAGCGGGCACAAGACTTGGAATTCTTTAGGTGGATAGTGACACAGGGTATAGGGAAGGAGTTTGGTTTTGTATGCCATTCCAGGGCAGAAGTCTCCAGCAGAAACACTTGTCTCTGCTTCCACCCACCAAGCACAGTTAGCTGGGCTCCAGCGAACACAGTAAATGTGCGGCTGAAGATCTGGTCCCTGTCACAGCCTGGAAGGAAAGCTACCAAGTCACCTTCTGTAGACCCAGAGACTTGGTTTCCCTCTATGTACATTAAAGTCCACACTCCCCTGCCAAGTAGGAGTTGCTGAGGATTGGATAAGAAAGCATGAAGAGAGAGCCAGCTGCATTGTTTCTGTATAGACTGTAGTGGCCATGAGGCTGTAGCTATGAGGTGGCCATGCTGAAGGGGGCCTGCTCCCTAGTAGCCATCAAGATAAGAGTACCTTCTTGGGGGCAGGCAAAGCTTGCTCTCAGTGGCCAAAGCAAAAGAGCATAAGTTCCTAGGAGCATGTGGCTGACCTGTCCCCTCTTATGTAGCTATCTTTGGTAGGATCTGTATGGGCAGGTGGGAGGGGCATGGGGACATGTCCATTACAGAACCCTGTTCTCCTTTGAATATCTGAGTGCTTAAAGGCTACTTTTAAAATTGAAGTCAGTCCCTCTCAAAGTCAGTGATGCTCCAGCCCTCATCTAAGCTCTATTCTTGGTCCAAGGCTACAGAGCCAGCCCCCACAGTTGGGACACCAAAGGGAGCCCTGGCTGCAAAGGGAGCAGAGCCGCAGTCTACTGGGGGCACTGCAGCAGCTCCCCGAAGTGTCTGGCTTCTGTGTGCCTTGGCCATACCTCTGGTCAGCGGTTCCAGTTCCAATTGGGCAGCAAATGGAACCAGAGAAAGGCATATGTGTCAACACCATAAAGGAGCCAGCAAGCCCTAATTACCCCGCTCCATGAGGCCGCACACACAAACTGCCACCTGGTTCTGCTTAGGGGTAAGGGCTGCTGCCCATATTCAAGCCTGCCCCGTGCCTCCGTGAACAAAGCTAAGCCTTGGGAAGAGCAAACTTCGTGGCTAGCTTTATGCTGACAAAGGACTTTCTGCACTGTCAACCCAGCGCTTCTGAGCAAGCCCCCTTCCCCCACCACAGCCCCTGGACCTCTCTTTGGCAGGGCTCAAGGTCCCATACTTGGACGCCTAGCCTCTGGAGACTTCTCTTTGAACTAGAAAAACAAGCAGCTAAAACGTGCCTTGTTTTAGCAGGTCTCCACCCTCTGAACCTATAGAAAGACCCAGGAGTAGATTAAACCTCACAGAATAGGAAACCTGGCTCCAGCCTCACCCACAGTCCCTGTTATGTCTGGCTCCAGAGACCTGCTCCTCTGGGGTTTTCCATGCCTGTGAACTAGGCCCCATTCATTTCCCTGTGGTTTCATGGGAATGTCCAAAACGTTCAGCAGGTTGCAGCAAGCCCAGCGAGAGCGGGGTCAACGAGAGGCCTGCACTGCGGCATGGGGTCTGCACCTTCTGCCCAGAGGTTTGCAGCAGCGTGTGCAGCCCTGCTGTGGTGGCCACTCATCAGTCTCTGCCACTTCTCTTCCTGAGTGCCCCTACCAGTCTTTGTTTGCTCTGCCTGCAACTCTCTCTCTAGGCCTCCCATATCCAGCTCCCCCACCACAAGCTCCACCCAGTGCTGGCCTAGGAGGGAGTTACAACACTGATCTTTTAAAGTTTCCCATCCCAAGCAGCCCTCAATTTAGCGCTGCTCAGACCACTGCCTTCCTATCACATCCCGCTCCCTTGCAGTTTTCCATCACACTACACTCAATCTGGGGCTGCGGGAAGAACAGCAGGTCTCCTGCAAGGGTAGCCACCGCCCCCGCCCTCACTGGCTGCCCAGCCGTGGAGAAGGGGCCATGCTTGGGTGCACAGCTCTTGAGAGTGGCTCAACAGCTGCCTTCCTGGTTGCTGAGGCACCCAAGGGCTCCTGAGCCCACAGCGAGGATGTGCCCAAATGGGGAAAATTTGGTCTTCAGAAGAATGAATTTGAAACTGACTGAGAGCAATTCTTATCAAATTTCCAAGTTAGCAGTTTTCACCAAAAGCTAATTGAACAATCTCTGTGAGTGGCCTAATTCCATTAGCATGAACCTCCCGCGGAGTTGTGACAAGTGCCCTGATGGCTGAGGGCAGGAAAGGCTGTTCTTGTCTTGTACTTGGTTTTGGTCTTTGGAAATCCATGCATTTCTCAGGTTTGGGCAGAAGCCAAGCCACTGTGCCCTGGCCTCAGGTCAGCTCCCCTCCGTTTCCAAAGCCACTTTCTGAGTGTTCTGGGTATGGAAGGGGTGGGGTGAGTCTCTCATCTGGTTTAGCTGGTAAAATGGATCTGGAAATAGGACATCTTTGGAGGCCTTGCCCTAGCTGGCTACACAGGGCTGAGAGGCCAAGTGCAGATCAACAGAGTCTGAGGACAGGGTTGGAGCAGGTGGGTCAAAGAGGTGGGCTCCAAGCAGAGAGACCCATGGCCAGGCCGGTTTCCGCCTACCTATCTCCAGCCATCAAATTCTAGGGAGGGGCAGGGCTAGCCTGAGTCTAAACAATACCTGCCTGGCCCCTGTGTTGCCCGTCCTTCCTTGGGTGAAGATGAGTTTACCTGTTTCCTCTCTGTCTCTCTCTGTCTCTCCTGTCTCTCTCTCGGTCACTCTCTGTCTCTCTGTCTCTCTTCTCTGTCTCTCTCTGTCTCTGTCTCTCTGTCTCTCTCTCTCTCTCTCTCTCTCTCTCTCTCTCTCTCTCTCTCTCTCTCTCTCTCTGGGTACAGTTTTATCCTCCTTCCTGTGCCCAGTGGACTTGAGAAGATAGTTCCAGGGACAGTCTCCTTATACCAGGGTTCCATTCACCAGGGATCTGCCTGAGTCCTCAGGACAGTACTGGGCAAGGGTCTAGCCTCTCTGTCTCTGACTGACTGTGGCCAGGGTAAGGCCCTTCCTCTTCTGGCCACTGCAGCATGGGTGTCAGTAATAAGCCCTGTAGCCTCCAGGGTGCCATAGGAAGCAGCATTAGCTGACATGGGATGACCCTTTCTTATAGGAACTGTGGACAGAACAGAGGCTGTAGACACTGCACAGAGCCTTACCACTGACCCAAAGCCTGGCAGGTCTCACCCCATTCTGGCAGGCCTCCTTCCTCCTTGCAGTCCGCTGGCTTGTGCCTCTTTTGTACCTCTGAGAACACCTACAGCTTGTTTGGCCCCTTACTCCCTGCTTCTGACCAACACTACCTCTTAGACAATAACTATATTGCAAGTGGGCCACATTTTCGGATGAGTTTACGATACATAGTAACATTCACCTTGGGGAATTGTGCATGTACTTTGCATCTGAGAATTGGCTATATTTGATAGCTCTATCATCCTTTCCTTCCCTTCAGTTCACCAAACTGACTTTCCCAGCCCCACTGCCCTGGTGGCTCGCTTCTGTCTACTTGCCAGTGCTGGGGACTTCCCCATCCTCCCCTGTCTCTGTAGTAAGGATCGCCCACCTCAGCTCTCTTGCCTCCCTCTGCTCATAGCTACAACCTCCGCTTTCCCTCCGTCTCTCTGTGCCTGGATATACTTCATGGGCCTTTGGCCCTGCCATCCCTGTGCCTCTGGCTGCTTCTTGCAAACCTTGGGCTCTTTAGCTTTCCTTGTGGCCCCCACTTCCAGCCATCACTACATCTGCCTTTGAAATATCTCTTCTTGCTTGTTCAGGAACCTGCCCAACTCCCAGGTGGAGTCCACGTGCTAGAGTTCAGGCCTCTACCTTGACACGATCTAGCCTCAATACCTTATTTCCCAAACTCACCTAGTGCTTTTTTGTTCTCTCCAGAAAAAGCTATTCTTCACACAGCTATTTCATCTCTTTCATGTAAAACATTTTCTTCCTTGTCGTCTCTCAGAATTAACCTTATGCTTGTAGGAACATTTCCTAGTGGTGAGCTCCCAAAATATAGATCCGAGGGCTGGGTGCATAGCTCAGTGGTTAAAGCGCTTGCTTAGTGTACGTACACAAAGCCTTGGGTTCATTTCCCCAGCATTGCATAAAAATTACCCAGAGGTGGTAGCATACGCCTATAATCCTAGCGCTTTGGGAGGCTGAGGCAGGATTGCTATGAGTTTGAGGCCAATGTAGACTACACCTTGAGACCCTGTCTTCAAAAAAAAAAAAAAAAGGATAGAAAAAAAAAAGATAAAACCAAAGCATTCTGGTAGCCCCAGTGCCAGAATGCCCCGGAGACAACTGGCCCCAGTGGCATACAGACTGCTGATTAGGGAGTCACGAGACTGAGCCAGTCATTTTTCTGTTTGCATGTTAAGCTTTCCCCACCCAGAAAAAGGTAACACCTGCTCTCTGTGTGACCAAGCACAAAGGTCACCTGGCCCTCCCAGTTCCTGAAATGGAACTTGATGTGCTTCATCCCAGGAGTCTCTCATTTGTACAGACGGGTTGACCATATGCACTGGGACTGGATCGTACAAGGGGAGGCGTAGTCCATGGCTAAGAGGCCAGCACAGTCACACAGACCAAATGCCAGGATGGTAATGAAAGGGAAACCCAAGAAGCACCTGGGACCAGTCTCCTATACAGCTGTAGCAAGCCTGAGCTAGTGGCATCCGAGGAAAAAGGTGGGAGAGAGACAGCCCAAGGTCCCAAGCTGTGAGAATAGCAGTGAAGAAAGACAGAAGCAAAAAGGGAGGTAAGAATTCAGTATAACCAGGGTGTGGGGGCAAGGAGCACGGAGATGGGGAAGTCAAGAGTGGAGATGTAGTATGGAAATGTAGCATTATTGGGCTGGAAGAACAGTGGGAGAGACTGAAGGGCTTTAGGCAGGAGAGGAACATGATCAGGTTTGGTGTGAAGAAGGGAATAGAGCAAAGCATGATTTGAAGAGGAGGGGCAGGTGGGTAACAAGAGATGGCAGCCTAGTAAGGGTGATGGCATTGTGATGAATGGGCAGGAATAACTTCTAGATGTCTTGCCCAAATCCTAGAGTTGGGACACATGGGCATAGTATGGCACAGGAGCACATTGTTGCAATCTCAACACTCTAGAAGGCTAAGGCAGAAGGCTTGTAAATTGAGCCCAGACTAGACAGCTTAGCAAGACCCTGTCTCAGAATAATATTTTTTAAAGAGTTGGGGATGTAGCTCAAAGTACTAGGACCCTGAATTCAATCACCAGTACCATCCAAAAGAAAAAGAAAAAAGCTTTACTTAAAGTCAGGTACTTGAACATTATGTCCCCTCTTGGTCAGGATGGCCATCTCTCTTAAAAGGGACAGATATTTTCTTAGTTACTTTCTTGTTGCTGGGACAGAATACCTGACATCAACAACTTAAAGGAAAGATTTATTTTAGTTCACAGTTTCAGAAGGTCTCAGTCCATTCATGGACAGCTGGCAGTGGTGGACACACATGGCAGAGGCCCAACTGGAGAGCTGTTCAAGCATGGTGGACTGGCAGGCAAGTGAGAGAGGAAGGGTAGAGCTAGTATATACCCTGCCCTGGTCCCTGTCTCCCAGGTCCAGTACTAGTGTTCCACCCCTTCCAGGTCCAGCCCCCGTGATCTACCCCGGTGTTCTGCTCCTTCTGACTAGGCTTTGCCTCTTTGCACCACATGGTTGTATAGGTACTCTACAACATTCAAATATGTGAGGCTATTGGGGAACATTCCAGATCCAAACCATAACAGATGTTTTTGCCCACTTCTTATCTAGCCACTCTCTCACCCCTGCCAGGGTAATAGTAGCCTTGCCCAAACATTGCCCTTTACAACATAAAGACAGGCTCAGTCAGATGGCAGAAGTACTGCATCCAGCAACTCTCTTGTAAAGTCATATTACATATATGTTACCTTCTTACAGACAAAGATGTGGCTCATTATAAAAAAAAAATCCCCAGCATTTTGTTTTATATATCTGTACACACAGAGACACACACACATATTGGTGATTGAATGCAAGCCCTCTTGCCTGCCAGGTAAGCTCTGTACCACTGAGCTACATCCCTAGTCCTTTTTTAAATTTTAAGACAGACACTCATGAGGCTGAGACAGGTGTATTGCCATGAGTTTGAGGCCAGCTTGGGATACAGAATGAGTTCAGGACCAGCCTGGACTCCAGAACAAGACCCTGCCCCTAAAACATCATAAAATAAATTTTGAGACATAGTTCGGCATGGTAGTGCATACCCATAATCCGAGCATTTTGGGAGGCTGAGGCAGGAGAATCAGCAGTTTGATTCCAGCCTGGACAACTTTGTGACTTAGCAACCCCCTGTCTCAAAATAAAATATAAAAAGGTATGGGGTTGGGGAGTGTAGTTCAGTGGTTAAAGTGTTTGCCTACCATACATAAGGTCCTGTGTTTGATTCTCCAGTATCACAAAAGATTAGCTAGATATAGTGGTGCACACATGGAATCCCAGCACTTACAAGGCTGAGGTAAGAAGATTGCCTTGAGTTCAAAACCAGCTTGGACTGTAGTCAGCTTGGAATCAGCCTGAACTACAGAGCAAGACCCTGTCTCATAAAAACAGGTTGGGGATAATATAACTCAGTATGAAGGCCCTGGGTTCAATTCCCTGTACTACAAAAAGTAGATTAAGTGATTCATGCTGAGGTAGAACCTCAGTAAGTTAACTCACCAAGCTGGCCTCAGAGTTGAAGTCCTTCTGCCTCAGACTCCAGAACAGCTGAGATAATAGGCATGCATCACCATGCCTGGCTGTGTTTTCTCTGTAGGTAGCATTGATACACTTTGGGAGATGCATTCTAAATGGTAGTCACCTTTGCTGTGTAGAAGGGTATGATTATTAGTGGTATTTTGTGTAGAGGTTGCTTATAGCCTTTATTCAGTGCCTGCAGGTAGGGGTTGGGGTCTTGCTTAACTTCTCTGTGGAACAAGAAGGCCCACTTCTGTCCTCTTACTCTCACCTTTCCCTTCCAGCCCTCTACGTGCCCAGATCTCAGGTAGGGGGTACCACAAGTGAGGGCCAAGGAGTTTGTGCCCTGGTGCCCTGGTGGCAGCCCAGCTATCTACCACCCATGGCTTACTCCAGACCTCCCGAGTTGTGGGGCCCTTGGTGGCTCAGGACTCCAGATGTTCAGCAGATGCCAGGCCTGGGGCCGAGGCCCTGTCTCTGAGGGCTTGGCTTGCTGTTCTGGAAGGTGATCCTGGCTGGCAGCCATTCATGAGCCCCTGTTCAGAGCAGTTGTCAGGCAGTTGCTGAGTTCCAGCTCCTCCCCTCTGCAGCAGGGCCTAGTGATCTCATGCCTGTGTGATGCTGTCACTGAGGGAGGAGGTGGCTTATACCCGAGGACAGGTGCCCAAATGAGGGAAACAGGTCGAGGCCAGGATAGCATGCAGGGCTGCATCCCTTCAGGAGCCACAGTGCCCCTCAGCCCACTTTCAGGTTCCCATCCCCTAGTATGTGGCATCTGCTCACACCAGGTCCTGACTTCCCAGGACAGCTGAGGTTTGGCTTCCAGCCTGTGTACACAGCACTGCTCCCTAGAAGAAGGAGCAGATCAGGTGGAAGCTTCAGTTGCCAGAACTCCCAAGCAGCCTGTGGTCCCTTGGTATCTGCTCCACTTCCGCCTCAGAGCACCGTGATTGGGAGCCCTAAGACCTGTGTACCTCAGACTACAGAGTTATAGTTTGTAAACTCTGAGGCTTTTTCCTGCCCAAAAGTTCCTGGGTTCTAAACTCCTGCCACGTCCCAGGTCCTGGTAAAGAAGATGCTGGGGGCCCCCTGCTGACCACATAGGGAATTGACCTGAGTAGACTGTCAGGAGGTGCCCTTAGCTGGCCTCAGATGAGAGAGGCAACTGAAACTCTTTGCCCTGGGGTACCAGGCCCTGTTTTTACAAAGAATCTTAAACTTACTGGAGCTTTAGCTGCTAGAGGCTTTTCCAGACATTGACCTCCCTTTTCTGAGTTTCACTGGGAACCACCTTGCAGCCCCCAGGCTTGACTAGCAGAGACCAGTGAGCCCTGTAAAACTTGCTCCTGGGCACCCCCTTTCACCTCAAGCATGAGAAGGATTTTAAGGAGACGCTGTGGGAAAGTGGTCCCTGTAGCTACCCCAGAACACTAATGAGCCTTGTCAGCACCCACAGTATCAGGACTTACTGCTGTGCCATCTCCAATTGGTGACAGTGGGATTTGCATTGGGTTAGTGCCTGATATTGCCAAACTAGAAGAGAATCCATAGGCTGCTGTCTCATTCCAAACAGAAAGGGAAGGAGGGCTGGGACCACAGAAGGAAATGGAGACCAGAGACTTCAAGGGACCTGTCCAAGGTCCCCTTCTCCTCTTGAGCTTCCCCACACTACTATCAAGGTTAGCCAGCATGTGCTTGTGTGTCTTCAGGCCTCAGGTGACTTGCAGAACAGCCCTGGGGCCAGGGTGGACAAGTAGTGGAATCACTGGAGAAGCAGCTTGCCTGGGGTCTCTTGTACCGCCTTCAGCTCTTGACAGTGACATCCTGCTGCTCTCCATCCCTCTCTTCTGTTCTTGCTCTTGTCTTTACCAAGACCACAAAAGGTGAGGTGGGAGAGGCCCTGCTGGCACTGGGAGCAAGAGACTGGCGCTGCTTGGGGAGGCTCCTTACCCTGTGCCCTGGAGCTTACGTCCCCTCCTTCCTTCCAGAGTTGCCCAATGTAGCCCCGCTCCTGGTCCCTTCCTGCAGCCAACTCCACAGCCTTGCTACGGATCCATGCTGCCACCTGCTGGCTTTACTTGTAAAATGCAAATTGAGGTCAGCCCTGAGGTGACAAACTGCTCCTGCCTTGTAGGATTCTGGAATTGCATGGAAGAAAGGCCTTGTAGCAATGCTGACCCACCACAGCAATGTCTGTTGAGTGGACAAATACACAGATGGAAACACATACGCACCTGAAGCATTTGAGCAGTGAGGGCCGAACACCAAGAACAGACTATAGCTGATGCCTGATGCTTCCTGGCAGGCAGGAACCAGCACTTCCCTGAAGTTGGCAAGGTCTAGCTACATATGGAAGCCAAGAAAAGAGAAACTCATGTACCAAATGATGACACAGGGAGCTGGAGAGCAGTATGTTGTCATGGAATAGTAGAATACTTCAGCGCAGCCTTTGGAGGAGGCTTGGGAAGTGGCAAGGGAGGGGGATGAATGGAAGGGAGGAGACTCACTGAAGTGTTGGCCATGTAGGTGGCAAGGAGAGGGAGAGGAAAGCACCACCAGTGTCTTGAGGGCAGTCGATGTGTCTAACCCGGGCTCTGGGCTTTAAACACCTGTTCCCTCTGTGTCTTCACACTGGCCCCACAGGCTTGCATTGGTGTCAACTTGACTCACATTTGAGAAAGATCAGGAGAGGTCTGTGACTCGTTCAGTTCAGATGCTGAGCTTCCAGCATGAAAGGGCCAGCTGACACCTGACCCTCCAGTCAGATGGCCAGGCAGTCATCCCACCCCACCCCCTGGGAGGGTCCCCCCCAAGGCTCAAGCTTGCCCTGGGCCTCATCTAGTGGCATCTGTGCTGCTGCTCAGTCCTTCTCTATAGAGAGGGCTCCTTGGTAGGAAAGCTTGGTAAAGCCGAGCCCTTCTACACGGCAGGTCTAGTCTGCACTGACGAGGGTCTTAACACAGTGGGGAACTCTCACTCTCAATGGCTGTTTTTCTTTCCAAGAGCTTGGCCAAATGGCTGGTGGTGCTGATTCATCCTAGACTTCCAGCTGCTACCAGACCTTCCCTAATCTCTCCTGCCTCCCTGAGAGAAGCCCAAGCTTGACATGCAGCCTGGTGGGAAGGTAGGAGGCAGGAGTATCTCCTAGGCTGGGCAAGACCCACAAGGTCCTCATTTCTGCAAGGAAGCAAGCTCTCCCTACACAGAATGCCCTGGTCAGAATGGCACTGGATATGCTTGAGCCCCCTTTCCAGAAGGCTTCAGCTCTTACACACATGTTCACTTCACTTGTGCCACCAAGGGATCCCAAGGTGTGGGAGAGCCACACATGATTTCTTGCACTGGATTGGGCTAGGGGGTGGTACAGGTGCTGATTTCAAAGTTACATGATGCCAGCTCTCACTTTGCCTGACTCCTCTGTCTTGATATTTTCTCCGTCTTCATCACTCCCTGACCCTTCACCCAGCACTCTTGATGTAATATTGTCTTTTCATCTGGAACTGTATCTGTGTGAACTTATTGGTGATTTTCACTATACTCAAATGAAGCAAAATTGGAGTGAGAGCTCCCATGATGCTGACTCTCCTAGAAGCCAGTCATTCCACAGAGATCTTTTCTGTACATTTCTTTGGGTCTGGTACAAACTGAGCTTTGGGGCTACAGCAGGAAATACTACATTCTCTGATTTTTAGGAGATCCTGGCTAATGGAGACAGTGCACATTCTTACCAACCAAAAAAGAAAAGCAGAATACACATGAGTGCAAGAAGGGTGTGAGCAGGGGATGAGAGAGAAAGAACTTGGAAGAACAAATTAGATTGGGTGGCTGGGAGGCTATCTTTACACCAAGGCTTGAAAGATTCAAAAGAATTGAACAGGCAGGGAGCTGGGGAAAGAAACTGTTGCCACATCCAGAGTCCCGCCAGTCACAGGCCTTCCCCTGCAGGCTCGTGGAGGAATTCATGCTCTTGGCCAACATGGCAGTGGCACACAAGATCTACCGCACCTACCCTGAGCTGGCTCTGCTGCGCCGGCACCCTCCACCCCAGACAAAGATGCTCAATGACTTGGTGGAATTCTGTGACCAGATGGGGCTCTCCATGGATGTCAGTTCTGCTGGAGCCCTCAATGTGAGTACTGGTCAGGTAGGGTGAGGGGAGGAAGAAAGAAGAAGTCCTAGAAGTTGAGGCTGCAGTGGCCTCTGTTTACTACCAGAGTCTTTTCTGCTTTGGCCAGGTTTCCCCTGCAGTGAAGAATTAAGCCCTGGGGAAAAGGCCCCAACTGAGATGGGCTTCCTCATGTAGACTAGGCTGAGGGAGTCTGCAAGGCTTAGCTGTGGGCAGGAGTCTTAGGGCCAGGACTGGGCTATTTTTAGTCCCAGAGGCCTTCAGAATGGGGCTGGAATTATTGGTGTCCAGGGAATGTTTCTTAGAGGAAGCAGTTTCGGGTGCTTGCTGCCTAGAGCTCAGCCTTATGCAACTGAGGACCCCAGGGCCCTGGCTCTTATCCCATAGGAGGGAGACTTCTCACCCTTGCTCTAAGTCTGAAAGAGGCAGAAGAGTGCCTTATGTCTGACAGCTGGGTACCAGTCTGTCCCGGCCTGCCACCTGGACATGGACTAATCACAGATCCAGTATAAGCCATGGGCTATGGGCTATCCCTCCTCTACCCCACTGTAGCTTTCTGACCTCTTCCTCAAAACCATATCTGATAGTTAGCAGGTGAAGGCACTGAAAGCCTCTCCCCAAATCCTGGCTACATCTCATACAGGTTTCTGGAATTTGCTTGTAGAAAAGTCTAACCAAAATATTTGGAGCTGACAAGTACTCACTTGCCCGAAAGGAGGTGCTCATCAACATGTTCTCCCGGCCTATGCAGGTAAGAAGGAGCCTTGCCTCTGTCCCTGCTCTGCAAGCATCAAGAGCTCTGACCCTTGACTTCCACCTGCACACACAGCCCACCAGCATTCTTGCTCTGCTCTGGAGCCTGGCAGGGTGGAGAGGGGCTAAAGCGTGTTCCCAAGGAGAAGGTAGGATGTCCCAGGTAGTAGTTGAGACAGATGATCCCTGGTTCTGTGAAGAGCCTGTTCCACATGCTCAGTACAGTATGCTGCAGAACTCACGGGTGGTCATTCCTGTGGCTGGCCCAGGATCCCCAGGTGAAAAAGAATTAGGTCTTGGTCTCCTCTTTAGCTGTAGAGTTTGGCTAGGAAAAATATACTTAGCTATAGGTGACAGCTATGGAATAGACAGGTAGGCTTGTTCCTGGCAGGCCATTGCAACCCTCCTGACTATGCTTCAACCCCTACAAGGCCAAGCATCCTGAGAAAAGAAGCCATCCCATGGACTGCCATGGCAGCAGGAGCTACAGGTGCTAATGGGGCCAGTTCTAGGCCCTAGCTCAGCCAATGAACAACAACAGGCTATTTCTCAGGTTGCAGTCACTCAGCAGATTTGCTCTGTTCATGAAGGTCAAATGGCCTCAGCCAGCTACAACTGATGTGTTTCCTGATACCTCGTAGTTCTGTTAGGAATGGGGCTGTCAGCCCACTTGGGCCTGGCTGCCCTTCCCTTGCTCACCGCTCCTACTAAGCCCTAGGCAGTACACACAGCAGAGGGGCTGTATACAATGCCACACCCTACCTGCCCTGCTTTATAGCCCCTGGTCGAGCCCTGCAGGCTCCATTGTCTGCACCCACTTCTGGAAGCTATCTCCCTCCAAGGTCAACCAATCCTGCAGCTCCACAGACTAGAGCCATCTCCTTGGTCACCTAGAAGCTGAAAAGACTAGATTTTTCCTGGCCCTGCCTGCCAGAAGCTCAGAGACTATCTCTACCTGGGGACCCAATGGCAAGAAGTGACTTAATGTCTGTGGTGCTACTGTTCTTGGGCTATGAACTAATGCAGGAACAGATGACAGGTCAGGGCAACAGCAGCCATGAGCATGAACGTAGGGGCAGTGGTGCTTGGTCACTAAGTGAGCGGCTGAAAAGGTCACCAGTGCTGCCCCAGGGAAGTCTGACCACTGCAGGAAAGCAATGGTTCCCACCTCTCCCACCCAACCCAGACACCTCCACCAGCCAGGAGGAAGCCAGGGCCCATTGTCGTTCTCACATCAGCTTGTCTGGGGAGCTGGGCCACCACTGAGAACAAAGCCCAAACATAGCTTATGGTAGAGGCTGTGCCTCCCTCCCCCTGTGGCTTGCCCCGGACATAACCCAGCGCCCAGCAGGAGCTGGAAGAGAAGCAGAGTAAGGAAGCTGAGCAGGTCACCACCAGTTACACCCTGAATTCCAGGGCCTTGTGCACAGAGTAACTGGAGCCAGCTGTCAGCTGTTCTTTGGCCAAGTACACAGGAGGGTGTAAGTGTGAGCACGCAGCGGGAAACTAGCCATAAGTGAATGCACAAGGGTGTTACTTTGGTCCTCAAGCACGGAACCTGTTTATTTATCTCAGGAAGCAGCTCTGTCCTTGACTCCAGAGGCTGTGGCCAGGATCTGTTTGTTCTGTGCACTGGGCCCCTAGAATGGCTCAGAGTCCCCTGCTGCCCCAATCCAAGCCCTTGCCCTTGAATTCAGGCTTGTATATCTCAATCCCAGAGAGGCAGGTGATCTGACAGGAGCAAGCTTACTTGGCTGGCTTGGAGTGGAGTATCGGAGAAAAAAAGGGTGCTGAGGTGAGGAGGGCATCCCAGCCATAGGCTGAGAAGTCTGCAGGCTTCGCTCAGTGTGGGGGTTGACATTCTCTCATCATGACCAACTGGGGGTGTTCACTTTGTATCACCCAATAGGTATCTTGAGCAGCCTCAGCTTCTGTTTGTACCTTCCAAAGACAAATCTGCAGTACTGAGCCAGCATGGCCACTGGCTTCTATTTCTTCCTTTGTCCTAAGCTAGAGTGGCGGCCCCAGACATATCTTTGGGAGGGACAGATTAGAAAGCACTCTTCTCATGGCTCCTGGCATGGACTTGGCACCACAGGCTCTAGGGGAAAGGAGGCCACCCAACATCATGAGTGTGCCTAGCACTCCTTTTCCCAACAGGGGCAAGGCTGTCTGGCTGTTCTAAGTGCTGTCACTAGGAGGGAGTCTGGGAAGCCTTGGAGCAAGGCCATCATAAATCCTGAGCAGGACAGGGACCCGAGCACCTCCTACCTATTCCCAGAATCATGGCAGCCACTTGAGTTCCCTTATGCAGGATGGGCCTCAGCACTGAGGACTCACCTGGTTTTGTTCAGCTGCTGTGGGTTCAGTCTGTGCCAAGGCTGCTCCTGCCAGGCTGTAAGATCTTCCCTCCTTTTCTAACCCGCACAGATGGCGCTGTACTTCTGTTCAGGGGTGCTACAGGACCTGGCGCAGTTCCGGCACTATGCCCTCAACGTGCCTCTCTACACCCACTTCACCTCCCCTATCCGCCGCTTCGCAGATGTCATTGTGCACCGCCTCCTGGCTGCTGCGCTGGGTAAGGGGCAGCTTGGCATCTGGCTGGGCCTGTGCTCACCCCTACAGGGAGTGCCCAGTGTCCAGCATCTACTCTGCTGTCACTATAGTGGTCCCAAGGGATGGACAGCCCAAGCACAGGGGAGCCTGGGCCTGGAAATCTGCTCTGTGCCCAGGTTTTAAGGGAACCTATAGTAGAGTTCACTGCACATTCTGGACTAATGGCAGTATCACGGCCCCAGCCTTCCTCAGCACAGGTCTGAGCTACAGGGACCAGGGTGTCATGCTGTCTTTACTCAGCATGGCAATACACCTCGCCTTCTACCAGAAGCCCCAAACTCCTCTTCCCAGGCTACAGGGAGCAGCCAGACATAGAGCCCACAGCCCTGCAGAAGCTGGCTGACCACTGCAATGACCGCCGCATGGCATCCAAGCGTGTGCAGGAGCTCAGCACTGGCCTCTTCTTTGCTGTCCTGGTCAAGGTAAGCCCACTAGCCTAGTAGACCTTCCCTCCCTCCACCCCACCTGCCCTTGGTGAGTGCTCATGCAGGCCCTCCTGGAAGAATACCTTGCTAGAGTGCTGTCCCTACAGGAGTGTGGCCCCCTGGAGTCAGAAGCCATGGTGATGGGAGTCTTGAATCAAGCCTTTGACGTGCTGGTGCTGCGCTATGGAGTACAGAAGCGTATCTACTGCAATGTGCGTATCCCCTGCGTAAGTGGGGAAGTGGCACCAGCAAGCTGAGCTGTCTCCTCCCAAAGGACTGCACTTTCATAGGACGAAGCACACTGTTCCCTTCCTCTTTGACCTGCCTGCCTGGCCCAGGACAGCCCATGGTAGTCTCACAAGCATGAAGAGTGGGAGTATAGCCTTTAGTCTGTATTGTCTCCATTCACACTGGAAAGATACAAGCTGTCTGAGTCTTACTGTGCCGCTGACTCAGCCGTGGATAGCACGGGCAGTGGCAGCAAAGAATCAAGTGTCTTGACTCTAAAGCTCTCCTGATGGGCCCAGCCAAGACACCCAGCTATGCCTACTTAGGATGGGGACTCCAAGCCAGAGGTCAGATCTGGGTCCCTCCCCACGGACCCCAGCACATAAAGAATAAGCTCATCCGTATTCAGCAGAAGGTAGCGGGGTGTGCAGGCCTGAGGATGTTTTTATGGGAACATGAGGAAGGAAAGGCTGGAGGATGGTCCATGGCCAGTTTGGATTCTGTGTCCCTGTAGAGAAGTAAGAGACCTGGCATGGTCTTCGCTCCCACCCTGGGCATTTGTGAGCCTTGATGCCTGCCCTAATACAGGCTGGGGGGCCTGACCCTAGCCAGCCCTTCAGTCAGCAAATCACCACCTGACTCCTATTCTTGACTTTGAATTTCTCAACATAGAAAGTGCTCAGGGAGGTGCAGCACCCAGCACATCATGTGGAATAGACATGGTACTAATAAGATAGACTAGAACAGAAGAGAAAGAGCTGCGTCCAGCTGGACACATTAGGGTACTGTGCTGAAGTTTACTGAGTAGGTCAGAAGTTCATGTCCAGGTCAGCTGTGTAGTCAGACAGCCTGCAGCCTGTGTTAACAGGCCCAGTGCCAACAGGGCAGTGCAGGTATCCTGGGCAGACCTGTGCCTCCCCCACATAACCCACAGAGCACTGGCCCCTCCCAGCCATTCCCTTAGTACTTGCCAAAGGTAGCCTGGCAGGATCTTCCTAAAGCTGATTGAAGAAAAGAGACCTTGATTCGAGCAGCTCCTGCCTTAGGTCAAGAAGCCAGCCATGGGATTCAGTACAGGGAACTCTCAGGGCTATGGGTAGGAAAGGACAGAGTGCCACCTCTAAACAGTGGATGTCTTTAGAGTTGATGGTTAGGAAGTGGTACCCAGAGCCAGAGGCCTAAGATACTGGCACGTATGTCCCTCAGGCACTGACTCTGCGGTCCTTCCACTTCCAAAAAGTGGGCAAGAAGCCGGAGCTCACGCTTGTCTGGGAGCCTGAAGATCCTGAACAGGAGCCAACACAGCAGGTTGGAACCCCACTGTGTCCCCATCTGCCCCCTGGGGCTTCACGAGGTTTCTTCCTGCATACTAGGTGTGCCTCATGCCCTCACCCGCCTCACAAAACACTGTTCTCCCCTAGTACTCCAGGCTTCAGTTGGGTTTTGAGCCCCCACACTGTGCCCAAGCAGCACACTCAGACTGCTTCCTATGGCTCTCACTTGGGTATATCTGCTGTAGCAGGGGCTGGAGTTCTGCCTGTCTCTCTGAGTCTAGATTTCTTATGGGATCTTTTGAGAACGTAGTGAAAGCCATAGACCTTATACATAGAGATCCTCAAGAGGAGTTCACTCCAAAGGCCAGCCTAGCCCCAGCCTGTCCCCCTGGCTGTGCCTCAGGCCGCCTGGCCCACAGTGCTCTCTAGGTCTTCTTGTTTTCCCTAGACTCTCTGGCTTAGTACTTAAAACAGTTCCAGTTTACCGGAACTGGGGCAACAGAGGGTCAGGGGTCTGCGGGTGCTGGTCAGTAGTGACCACAGGCCCCTTCTCCTCCCTGCCTCTTTCCCATGCCAAACTTGGCCACAGGTCATCACCATCTTCAGCCTGGTGGAGGTGGTCCTACAGGCTGAGACTGCTGCTCTCAAGTATAGTGCCATCCTGAAGCGTCCAAGCCCCGAGGGCTGCCTGGGCCTGGAGGAGGAGTCTGACAACCAGCCGGAGGACTGAGCACTAGCCCTGAGCTGGCTGAGCCTGCCCAACCCCCCTGAATTTTAGGAAAGGACCTTTTGACACCAAAGGGGATTATTTTTTAATTTGGTTTTTAACAACTCAGGGGTTTGTTTTTATTTTTATTATTTTATTTTATTTTATTTTATTTTATTTTATTTTATTTTATTTTTACAGCTCAATTTTTAAATGACCTAGGGGAAGAGTGGGACTGGGTGGAAGGCTGAGGCCTGGCCAGCACTTCCCCCAACAGAGAGGACCCTAGTCCTCCCAAAAGTTCAGGCCACTTGCCACATACTGCCCTGTCCTCTTCTGTCCAGGAAACTGGGAAATTCAAAAAATCAGTGTCATGGAATAAAATCAAGTTTGAAGTGCTATCTGTGTGGAGTGCCACTGGAAAGCCTAGTGGCAGGGTTCCTGTGCACCCAGGGCCAGAGTCCTGGCTCAGGCTCCACCCTCACCGCTAAGCTGTGGTCACCACCCTTGGAACCTTCCTGTCAGTGCCAAGATGATTCAGAGGAGTGGCCCCATGGCAGATTGATGTTGGAGCCTCATTCTGGCTGATTAAAAATAATTGGTATGCACAACAGTGTGCTACTCATCACCCTAGGCCTGTGGCAGTGTCTGTCTCTAACCATACTACCTCCAGTCCCAGCCCTGTGCCCTGGCAGCACTGAGGGAGCTGGGCAGACTGAGACTAGGCTTGCCAGAGGGATAAGGGGAGAAGACCCTTCAAACTAACCTTCCAAACCCAGACTCCCTGTGATCCTGCCTGGCCTGGTCATCTGCCCGGCATCTTGAGAGTCCACTGATTCTCCCACCCCAGAAACTCACAAAAAAAGACAAGCCACTGGACAGCCTCCCTCCACAACTGACCTGTGCTCAGCCTGTGCTCTTTCTCTCCTAACTAGACAGGCAGAGTTGGCTTCTCCAAGAGCTGCCAGAAACTAGCATGAAAATCATAATGACCAGAGCCTCTCTACTACCATGTTTTTTCCAGTGTCAGGATTAACAAACTCATTTGATCTGATTACAGCAAATTCAAAGAAAAATTCATTAGAGTCTCTTGTGGGATCCTTTGAGAACATAATGAAAGCCACAGACCTTACATACATTGTATATATACACTGCATGCAGTGACTACCCAGCTGCTGTTGTGCTGCCATTGTTGGCCTGGGCTGTTGCCAGAGGGGAACAAAGACCACAGCTCTGTTCTTTACCCTCCTCCAGTGCTAAGATGGTCCTCAGTCTGTCCATCCTGTCACTCCCAATATGTCCCTTCTGCCCAGAGCCTTCTAGAACCAACTATCTAGGTGGTTGGGTATGTAGATGAGAAGGCTTCTAGGTATGTCCCCAGCCCAGGCAATGAAACCACCAAGGGTGACATTTCTGCCCTGCCCTATTTCTCAGCAAGCTACCAATTTCTCCTCTGACATGCTAGCCTCAGGCTATCCTTGTCCCCAAGACTCTCCCACAGAGCCTTCCAGGAAGGCTGGGTTTCCTTCCCAGGCAGCAGGAAAGTCTGGACACCTCTCCTTACAGTGAGCTAGGAAGGTTTTTGCTCTTTGCTTCATGCACCTGGGTTATCAGAGGCCATGATGTCTCCAGTTGCCCCCACACCATTTGACAGAAACAGAAACTTACAGCAGTACAGATGTCATCCTAAGGTGACACAGCCAGACTACACCTAGCCTGGGCTAGGGCCCAAGTCCTTTCGCCACCAATAGCGGGACTCAAAACCAGTGGCCCAGCATTCTTGTACCCCACAGAAGCTGAGCTGTTTGTCATCCTTTATTCAGCAAGCATCATCGAATCAGTCCAGTGGAGTGTGTAGGTGGGACAGATATCCATATGTCCCACTTTCTGTGGCCCTACACAAAAGGGGTAACAAGATACAAGCCTTTTTCTGAAGGGACCCGTTCATGCTGTCAGTTGTCCCAGAGCACCATGACAGGCCACAGCCTGGGCCACAAAGCAAGTCTCAGTCATCTTCTCAAAGATCTCCTTCAAGTCATCATGAAGGGAGGCAGACATAAATACTGCTTCTCCATAACCAGGGTCTGGTAAAGCTAGAAACAGATAAGGGTATTCACAGATACGGTACGTCATGGCCTGCTTCTGGGGCCCAAGCAAACATGGCACAGGCCATGGGCCCAGCGTATATGAGGGAGCTGAGGCTACTAGAGTTTGTAGCCTGTCCTTACTCTCCCAGTGCTACTTAGAGAGGCCCAGTGATGCCAGCCTATAGTCCCAGAACTTTAGGAGACTAAAATAGTAGTATCGCACGTTTGAGCCCAATTTAGGCAATCTTAGCAACTTAGTGAAATCATGTCTCACATAATAAAAAGGGACTGGGACATAGTTCAGTGTAAACTGGGACATAATTCCAGTACCGGGGGGAATCCCTCAGAAAAGAACATGAGGAGGGGCTGTAACAAGCCATGTAAGAGGATCAAGGCCTGAGGTAGGGAACAAGTCCAAAAGTCCAGAAATTGGGCGGGCTCCCAACAGAGGAATGGCTTGAGGGCAGTGCAGCTGGGAGAGCCCCTTCAGAGTGGGACAGTGAAGGGGGGGGGGGGGGGAGCTCCAATTAAGTAGAAAAGAGCATCTCAAATGCTTCTGCAGGGCCTTCAGTGAGTGAGGCCTGTGGCGGAGGGCAGAGCCTTGCAGCCAGATAGGGGGACACTGTGACCAAGTGTGGCTTGAAGAGGAAGGCAGCCTGGGTGAGACAGTGGGTCATAAGGACATGGGTGCTGGGATGAACCAGCAGGCTGGGAAGTGTAGCATGAACAGCCCAGAAACCAGCCCTTCCTTCTAGCTAGGGTGGGGATTGTAGGGACTGAGTGGAGGAAATGGGTGGAGTTGGGCCTCAAAAGAAGAAGCTGGGGGGCTGGAGGAATGGCATGGCAGTTAAAGTGCTTGCCAGCAAATGCAAGGCCCTGAGTTCGATTTTCCCAGTACCACTTAAGCCAGATGTGTCATCCCAGCACTCAGGAGGCTGAGGCCGGAGGCTTGCCATGAGTCCAGGGCTAGCCTGGACAACATAGTGAGTTCAGGACCAGCCTGGGCTATAGAGTGAGACTTTCAAAAAAAAAAAAAAAAAGAGAGAGAGAGAATATGGACCTTCCAGGCTAGGGCACTTGGGGCCATGGCCTGTAGGCTGTAGCTCAGGCCAGATCTGCCTGGCTTCAGGTCATTACTAAGAGCCAGGCCTATGCTGTGGGAAGCTGAGGCAGGAAGATCACAAGTTCAAGGTCCCAACCTGGCAACACAATGGGACCCTCTCTCAAAAATGTGGGAGCTAAGGTCATAGTTCAGTGGTTAAAGTACTTACCTAGCAAGGGTAAGGCTCTGGGTTCAGTTTCCCAGCACCACATAAGCCAGGCGTTGTGGTGCATACCTGTGATCCCAGCATTTGGGAGACTGAGGCAGGATTGCTGTGAGTTCAGGACCAGACTGGACTACACAGCTGGATCCTGCCTCAAAAAAAAAAAAAAAAAAAAAAAAAAAAAAGTGCTCGAGGTGTGGCTTGCTCCCCAGTGCTACAAAAATAATGAATGTTCTTGTGAAGGGCTTCTGAACAGAGAATGCAGACACACACACTTGCTTGCTCTTACTGCCTCCCCAGAGTCCACAGAGGGCAATAAAGAGGTTATTTTAAAATACTCACTGCAAAGGAAGAGGATGAGAACAAGACAGACCTGAACTTTTAGGAAGTAGGAAGCAGTAGGTGAGCAGTTCATAGTCTCCCTTGCTCTGCATTTTAGTAAGGCAGGCTGGAGCCAGCCACTTCTGCAGCGCACCATAGAACCCCAAGACAGCAGGTCCCTTTGAAAGCAGGTATGGGAGGGATGTGCAAATACTCCCTGTGTATTCAGTAAGCAGCCTGCTCCTAGATGCCTACTGTCATTCTACAAAGGCCAGCAGCTACTTCTTCCCCACAGTGGCAAAGACCAGAGGTCCACTGGAGAAGTGAAACTCAGGGCCTCTGGGCTGGTGACACCAGGCCTGGTCACGTGCACTTGGGCCTGACTGCCCGAGTGATGCCAAGACATTAGCCTGCTGGACACTTGCAGCCACACAGGAGAGGTAGCTTCCCCATCCCCTGAGGAAAGAGCACCACTGTGGCTGGTTAGATTCCCTCAGTGGCCCAGCCAGGTCACCTCACAGGAAGTCGCAGTCTCCAAGCTGCCAGCTGGGGTTGGAGCTTCCAGTCCCCTTTGTGGCTCTCATCCATAGGTAGAAGTAGATGGCCGAGGGTCCCATTCCTAAGGGGACTTTTCAAAACAAAGGAAACAAACTGTGTTGGTAACAGACCACTTGAGAGAAGGAGTAGTGTCAGAAAAGGAATTATTGTTATCAGTGGAGATGAGAAAATACCATCATGAAACAAGGATGGCGTGTCCCTCACAGCATGTAGAGAATAAAGCAAGGGCTTTTGGGGAAATGACTGTGAAAACAGAAACAGATTTAAGTGTTGAGTAAAAGTGTTTATTCATTTAGTGTGGCATGGGAATGGAACTCAGAATCCCATGCATACCAGGCTAACATTCTAAACACTGACCTACGCTGCTGGCTTAAAGAGATTTTTGATTTAGTTTTTTGGTACTTGCATCCACTTCAAGTACCAAAGCTCAGTACTTCACACTGAGCTCCATCCCCAGTCCTTTTTATTTTATTTTATTTTATTTATTGTTTGATATGGGGTGTAGCTGAGTTTCTTAAGGTTAGATGTAAACTTGCCAAGTGGGTTTAAACTTGCTGTGCTCCTGGCCTCAGCCTCCCTGAGTGCTGGGAGTAGAGGCAGGCTATGTCACACCCAAACATAAAGATGTTTTTAGAATACAAATTTTCAAAGCATGCCTGCTTTCTCAGGGAGGATGTGCTCTACCAGATGAGGGCACAGACTAAGAGGAAAAAACAAAACAAACAACAACAACAAAAAAAAAAACCCAACAACAACAACAACAAAAAAGCAGGAAATGTCTCCTACGGCCAGGTGATAGTAGCAGAAGGGCTCGGGATAGTGGCGAGAGAGAGCCAGGCCTGATGGGTGCAGAGGGCTTTGGCCTGGCAGCAAGACTGCAAGTTGGGTAGAAAGTCGGATTCACCAGAGGAAACTGGCAGAAGACTGGTAGTTGGCAAAGGTGGACTGACAGTAAGACTACAGAAACACCCATGTGCCAGGTGTGGTGGTACATGCTCATAACCCCAGCAGCATGGCAGACTGAGGCAGAAGAATTTCAAGTCTAAGCCTACCTGGGCAGCTTAATGACTCAGCAAGACCCTGTCTCAAAAAAAAAAAAAAAAAAAAAATGAGGAATGTAGTTTATTACACTCGCCCTTTGTTCAATCCCCAGTACAAAAATAAAAATTCACATGTAAGTGGAAAAAATACTGTCTTCGGAGAAAACAATAGTGCAATTTAAAAAAAAAAGTTTACCCCTGGCACATCTAGCAGTAGCGTTTACATAATCATCAAATACCCAGAAAGGGTCTAAATTACCCCAGAATGATACGGAGAGGCTGGCAAGACAGGAAAGGTGTGCGTGTAGAGGCTGCTGTGGTACAGAGAGGCAGTGTGCACTTTCCTCTAGAAGTTATGGCAGACTCAGGATGGCTGCTTTCTTAGCGCCCTCTTCCTGTCTCCATCAAGAAATGGGGTCCACATCCCGCCCTGAATCTGAGCAGGCTTGTGGCTGCTAAATTAGTAAAACGTGGCTACAAGTAGCTGTGCTCTGCCGAAGACTGGCAGCATCTGATTCCTGTCTCTTGGTCTCCGGCCGGGCTCTGAGGAAGCTCAGGTAGGTTGGGAAGCCCACAGGGAAAAGAGGGGACGTCTCAGCCGACAGCAAACACCACTTTATCGCAGTATGATGGAGCCATCTTGAAAGTGGATTTCCAGCCCAACCAAGCTACGCAGTGGTAACCGCAGAACAAATACAAACTGTTTGCCTAACACCTTGTCTGGACTGCAGGTTTGTAGGGAAAAATAAGGATTGTGGTTTATGGTTGTTTGGGAAGTTTTGTACACAATACACAACAGAATATTAATGTATCTACAGATATAGCTTAGCTGTGTGTGATGACCCAGGCCTGTAATCCCAGCACTGTGAGAGGCTTAAGCAGGAGGATGAAACTTCAGGCCCATCCTGGGCAATGTGGCAACTTAATGAGACCTTGTCTTAAGAGAAAAAATAATAAGGGCTTGGAGTATTAAAGGCCTTGGGTTCAGTCCCCAGGACTGCAAAAGTACAGAAATGCAAATTAATTAAACAGGTCTGGGGTGCAATACTGCTTTAAATTGAAATATGAAAAAGTATATTAGAAATTGTAGTAAGTACAAAAAAACAGCAGAGTAAAATAGTTGCTTCTGAGGTGGGAGAGTACAAGGACAGAGACAGAAAAGCACTTTTTTCTAAAAGTCTTAGAGATCTATTTGACACTTTAAATTATAGGACATATATGTATAAGAGATTAAAATAAAAACTAAAAGTTGAGAAGCTATTCTTAGCAGAAATTGATCTACAATTGGTTTAAAAGGGGCTTCTTGTACATTCAGCAAAGGGGGTATTAAACAGTCCATTATTCTAGTAACTAAGATAAAATTCCTGCTGACAGCCAGCCTGCTTTCCCACTCAGTGAAAATGCTGCCTAAGTTCTTCTACTTAAAGATACAGGTAGCATCTGTGCAGTGACAAGTCCTGGTTGCCTCAGTGGAACCTGAAGGCTGGTGGGTTCCTTGGAGTGCCCAGGGCAGAGGAGCCAGCCTCTGAGCAGCAGACAAGCAAGAGGCTGGTGCCAAGGCTGGGGTGCTGCTGGCCCTGTTGTGGGCAGCTTGCAGGGACCTGCCCCATCCCTTGCTGGCACCTGTCAAAGAGGCATTCATGAGCTGTAGTGACTGATTTTAGGGATTAACTGTAATTAAGAGGAGGAGAGATTGAAGCAGATTAAAGATTTGAGCCCTGGGGCGTGGGAGAAGATGGTGACAGACTTCACAATATTAAAGATTCTAAAGCTGGGGCAGCTCAGTGGTAGAAGAGATCTCCAGCACCGTGAAGAAGAGGAAGAAGAAGATGGTTATTGTAGAGAAATGGGTTCATGGGGTGTGTTTCGTACTTAGGATAATGAGTCTGAATTTCATACAACCGAGTTTAGGTTATAAATTTAAAACCATATTACGCCAGGAATGGTGGTACATGCTTGTAATTCTTGCAGGCTGGGAAGCTGAGGCAGAAGTGTTACAAGTTCACCCCCACCCCACCCCACCCCAACCAGGAAACTTACCAACTTATTGAGACCTTGTCTCAAAATAATAAAGAGGAGCTGAAAGAGTAACTTGGTGAGCAGGCCCATGCTTCACTCCCCAGTACCAGAAAGCAAACACTGTAAGACAATTGCTTTGAACCTGTGTTATCATTTTTTAAGTGTTTTCAATGTTTCTTTTTAATTTAATATATATAAGGTCATTTTAAGGGAGATGACCAATCTGAATCATGTATTTTACTTAAAAGGTTGTTTTACTCAGCCGGGTTCATGAACTATGCTGTGTCGTTTCATACTCATAAATTGCACATTGCTCAGTTCTGGAAAGCAGTTAGCCAAATACTGAAAAAGCAACAGAAATTGAATGCAAAACAGAACATGACACAAAAGCTCTCCATTAACATATTTCACCTTAACAAGTTTTCAAACTAACAAGGAATAAAACTGCCCACCCAGCTCTTAGGATAGCGAATCAAAGGGAACTTACTAAATACAGTTAGAGGAGGCCCTTGAGTGCCATTCGCTTTCCTCCCCAAGGCACGTTTCGGTGCAGCAAGGTTTCCCTCATCACCGGATAGGAGGACAATTAGAGCTACAGCCTGACAAAGGCCCCTGCCACCATCACGGCTGGGCAAAGAAAAGGCCTGGCTGGTGCCATCTTGGTGGAACCAAAGAGAAGCTAGCTCAGGAATTCCTTCCTGCAGGCCACCACCGCCCCACCCATGGTCACGGCTTAGACGCCAATGCCCTGGGTCTTGCTGCAGAGGTGGCCTGACAGCCCATTGAGGATCCTTCTCAGGAACTGAATGGGGGAGGGGGACTGTCTCCTATCTTGTTGGTGGGACAGTCTCCTTTCTGTCCCCATCCCAGGAGCCTGGCAAGTTCCCCTGTGAAAGGGGACTCCTGCATGTTCCTCCCTGGTGGGAACAGGCCAGAGGGAGACCCTGCGCAGCCTTCATCAGAAGGAAAGTCTGTTCTCTGGGAAGGAGCTGCTCCTTTAACCCTGGCCGCGCCCTTCAGCCACAACCTGAAGCCCTCAGCAGCCCTGAAACAGGAACTGTTATCTTTTTGCCACACTGAGGAAATGAGATTTGGAAAGGTTAAGTTCTGAAGGACTTGCAGAAAGAAGGAAAGGGGAGTGCTTGGGCCTAAAGCCTACTTAATTTATGTGCTTTTAGTTAATATTTCTCAAAACTCAGCTACTCATGTATCACCTTAATGATTTCTTGCCATCATCCCATACTGCCTGTGGTATTATTAATATTTTCCATTAAATAAGCTCAGTTTTTCCTCAAAATAATTAGGAAAGGGAAGTTGTAACTACCGAAAGAAAAAAAAAAGGAAAGTACCATCTTCAGCCATGGGTGGAAGAAGGCAACTGTGTGTATCTCAAGCAAACAAAAAGCAATGCTGATAAATAAATTCTAAGTTCGATTGCCTAGCAGTGCTGAGCCTGCAGTCACTTTCTTCTTTGTTAGCAGGAGATGGTGAGGTGAGTGGTTATTAAAAATGGCCTAAGGGCTGGAAGAATAGCACAGAGGTTAGAACGCTTGTCTGGCAAGCCCAAGGCCCTGAGTTCAATTCCCCACCACTAAATCAGGTGTGGTAGTGCATACCTATAATTCCAGCACTGAGGCAGGAAGATGGCTGTAAGTTTGAGGACAGCCTGGCTGCAGAGTGAGTTCAGGACCAGTGTGGACTACAGAGCAAGACACTGGCCCCAATAAATAAAAATAAAGATGTTCTAGAACCAAGTGAGATTCTCTCCTAGACGTTAACTTAAAAGATTGGAAGAGAATCAGAATTATAGTAACTTTCACAGGGCTTGGGCCTACTTGAAAGACTGAAGCAGAAAGATCATTCAAGCCCAGGGATCCAGACCAGTCTAAGCAACGTAGCAAGATCCCATCCAGACAAAGGAAAAATAATGACTTTCTTATTGTGCAGTTCAGTGCTACTTACTGTCCTGGGTGGATGGCAGCTAAACCAGCTGCCATCCCATGTAAAATGATCCAAAGGGTCACCTATCAAAAAATGAGATTGTCTCTTTTGGGGAAATGCTGGTTGCAATGAAAAGAGGGCCTAGCATTGTGGACTAAATGCATCTAATCCAAATCAGATTGCAAACTTGTTCCTCATTCATTTTGAGACACTTCTCAAGCTGCAAAAGAGGAGCCAGGGACTTTAGAGAGTAACCCTGCAGGGCCCTACAGGGAGGGAGCCAGCAGCAGGAGGGCAGCTGTCCAGGGCTGAGGCAAAAAGTGCCACTCAGTGCCCTGCTAAAAACAGCCCCAGGAGGCCTCAAGGCCTCCAGCCTCCTTCTCTAAGCTCTCAGTTGCAAAGCCACACCATGGGCTCTTTCTGTGATCAGTCTTTGTCTTCTGGGCCTTCCTTTGACCTTGGCTACCTCTCTCTGACCCCAGATGCCTGGTGGTGCTGACCCTTATACAGGTCAAGAGTCTGATGTGAAGGTGAGTGACACAGTTCAATCCCTGGCATCCTCAGGATGCACCAAGGTGTCCCTGCAGCCAGAGCCTTGGATGCACTCACCCCCGCTGGGTGGCCCTTGGGGCTTGCCGACTTCCTAGCTCCTGTGACATCTCTGATCTTTCCCTGGGCTCTTTTGGTGGGTGCCTCTATACCATCAGTGCCACCAGCCCAAGCAGTACAGAGGCCAATCCCACAAACCACATCTATGGGACAGATACTCAGAGGCACTCTACCTGCCTCCCCTGTGGCCAGGACCCCCAAACACCTGCACATTCCCCAGGTGATCCTGTGACCCTGCACACCACCAAGCCACTGCTGCTCTGGGCTGAGCAGTCTCCAGGCCCATCCACGGCCCAGGCCACAACACACCTGTGCTCCATGAGTGGTGCTGGCTGCAGGTGACCGACTCCCCTGAAGGTGGGAAAGGACTTCTCAGGCAGGCTGGGTAGGAGAGAAGAGTGGCATGACATCCTCTCCTGGCCCCTGAATTACATGGGAAGAATCACTGTCACTCTGGCTGGACCAGAGCTGAGGTCACCCCACTGCCCTGATGCCTGGCACCTGTCTACTGGATCCCAGGTGGCATTGGAGGCTCAGCATCTGGATCCCATGAGATGTGGTAAATGCAGAATGAGGGGGAAAGGCAAAATAAAACTTGGGGAACCGGGATGTAGCTCAGCAGTTAAAGTGCTTGTCTGGCACACACAAGGCCCTAGGTTTGATTCCCCAGCATCACATAAAAATTAGCTGGGCATGGTTGCACACCTGTAATCCTAACTCTCGGGAGGCTGAGGCAGGAGGATTGCTATGAGTTCAAGGCCAGCTTGGGCAATTTGGTGAGTCTAGAACAAGTCTACCCTGTAGTGCAAGACCTTATCTCAAAATAAGTAAAATAAAATAAAACTTGGCCTTACTCCCAGAATCCCAGCAGGAGTGAAAATTGGACTGGTACTACCAATGGCCTGGAGGGCGCTGCCATGAGAGGAGGTGGAAAAGTGCCCTGCACACGTGCCCACAGAGGGCCTCCACTTCCCCAGCGCTCCTGTGTGTGGATGGTATCGTCCCCTGGTGATCTCCATCAGCTCCCAGCCCCTACTGTTAGTGCCCTGAGTGGCCGAGCTGTCGCCACAGCCCCCAGTGAGCAACACTGGTGAGACATGGAAGGCAGGCACAGGCAGCCCCCATGGCTGATGGCAGCAGTGGGTGGTAGACTCAGCAGAGCCACCTGGGCAAAACAGTCCGCAGGAGGGTTGGGTCACAGATAGGTGACCAGGGCCTCGTGGCACAGGCCTGTAACCCCAGAAGTTGGGGAGACTGAGGCAGGAGGGTCACAAATGCAAGCCCAGCCTGGGCAACCTAGCAACGTAAGGTGATCATTGAAGGCAGTATATCGACTCGGAGTAGGAAACACTAGGTTTATGTAGACCCTGTCTCCACATCAGGAATAAAAAAGTGGGCTGGGGGTGTAGCTCTCAATGGGTGCACTGAGGGGGAGCAGGGTGGGGACCAGAGATGGCAGGAGAGGGACTGAGGACTGTGACAACCTGTCCCCGGAGAGGCGGCTCCAAGAGCCTGGACGTCTGCAGCCCAGGTAAGGGTGGCCCAGGGTGGGAGGGGTGAAAGCTGGCTGGTGTGCTGGCTTCTTCTGTTTGTCCTCTTTTCTGTATTCCCCACTCCTCACCCAGGGATTGAACCAAGGGCCTTTGCACTGGATTATATTCCTGGTCCATTTTTTACTTTTATTTTGAGGCAGGGTCTCACTAAGTTGCTAAATTGCCTAGTTGGACTCAAACTTTAATTCCTCCTGTCTCAGCCTCCAAAGGCTTCAGTTTTTTTTTTTTTTTTTTTCAGGCAGGGTCTTTGCAGGGTCTTGCTCTGCAGTCCAGGCTGGTCCTGAACTCACTATGTGTGGAGCCCAGACTAGCCTTGAACTCGCAGAAATCTTCCTGCCTCAGCCTCCTGAGTGCAATTACAGGTCTGTGCCATCATTTCCGACTTAGGTGGTGCTGGGGGATTGAACTCAGGGCTTTGCCCTCGCTGTGCAAGTGCTTTACTCCCTGTGCTACTCCTTAAGCCCAAGGTTTCATTCTTACTCCACGCCAGAATTAATTGCTGGCATGTGATCCCAGGTTCCCAGAGGAAGGACCGTAACAGATGTAATCATAGTCAGGAGACAGGCCCGTAGGTGGGAGGCAGGACGCCCAGATGTGCTCAGTTTTGTCTCCCGAGACTTTAGATGTGGACAGAAATCCTTTGTTCACTGCAAATGACAGGTGGTGTGTGTCTGGCCGCCAGGCATGGGAAAAGAAAACTTTTCACAAGAAACCAAGGCCAAGCCTGGTGGCACAGGCCTGGGTAATTCCAGCACTCTGGGAGGCTGAGGCAAGAGGATCAAAAGTTTGGACAGCGTGGACAACTTTAACAAGATCCCGTCTCAGAAATAAAGAATGGGCGGGGGAGGTAGCTCTGTGCAAAGGCCCTGGCCTCAATTCTCAGTGCCACAAAAAAGGAAGGGAAGGATTTTATCTGAGGAATACTCAGTGTCACCATGGGAAGAGTGCTGGGGAAGACTTCCCACCATGTTCATATGAAAACACACAGGCCATGACACACCCCTGCGCTCTCAGCACCCAGAGGAAGGGCAGGAGGGTCCCCAGCTCCACCCTCGCCTGAGCAATCCAGTGACTCAGGGAAGCCCTGTTCCTAAAGGATAAAAATGTAAAAAGCCTGGGGTGTAGCCCAGTGCAATCGCTAGTGGGTTTAATCTCTAGCACTGAAAAAACAAAGATGCACAATTTTAGAAGAGCTGGAGCAGGGTCGAGGGACAGAGATGGAGTGGCAGGCGGAGCAGAGCGGACCTGCAGCACTGGGCTGTGCGGCCACTTGAGCAAGATGGTAACAGGAACCTGGTTAGGTGATGATGCTGAACAGAGCCTCCCACACCCATGCAAATACCTCCACGTAGAACAAGATCCGAACACTTTGCGGGGTGTGTCACCAGGAGAGCTGGGCAGAGACATTCAGGGCTGTTCCTTGTCTTATTTCTTAGAACTGCATGTGACTCTACAAAGATTAAAAATTCCAATTGAAAAGGAGGTTGAGGGACGTAGGTCAGTGGATAGATCACCTGCCTGACACTCACAAATTTGATCCTGGGACTGGGGGCATAGCTCAGCAGGTAGTGTTTACCTAGCAAGCACCGTAATCCCAGCACTTGGGAGGTTGCGGCAGGATTATTGTGGATTTGACACCAGTCTGGGCTACATAGTGAGTTCAGGACCAGCCTGGATTACAGAGTTAGCACCACATAAAAGAAATTAGCTGGACATGGTGGTACACACCTGTAAACTCAACACTTAGGAGGCTGAGGCAGGAGGATTACCAAGATTTCAAGGCCAGCCTGGGCTACGTAGTGATTTTTAAGACCAACCTCAACAACAGAGCAGACCTTGTCTCAAAATGAAAGAATAAAAGGGATATCAGGATGTGATTGTACACACCTATAGTCCCAACATTCTGGGAGGCTGAGAGGCTGGAGAATCACAAGTTGGAGCCCAGACTGGGCAATTTAGCAACTCGCAAGACCGCATCTCAAAAAATAAAAGTTAAAAAAAAAGGGCTAGTGATGTAGCTTCCTGCACAGATCCTGTTACTCAGTGCTAGTGCCACAAAGAAAGGGATAGAAAGTATAATGACTCTTTCACCTGGTTTAAAAAAAAAAAAGAACTTATGAAGGGCTTGCCCCTGACTTTGGGCCCAGACTGTTCCCACCTCAACCAGTGCCCGAAGGAGAGGCGGGGACGTGGGTGGCCCGCGTGGCCCGCCACCGGCATGGCGGAGAGGCCACTTTCCCGGGATCTGGACTGTGATAACCAGCAGAACAGAGCAGGGTGGAGACAGAGGCTCCAGGAAAGCTCCACCTGAGGCTGTGCTGGCCTAGGGTAGTGACTCGGCTTTGGAGGAGATGAGATAACTCAGAGCCAGGAATGAGCGGGGGAGGGCTGGGGCAGCTACCCTCAGCGGCCAGTGCCCCCACTGCACGTCAGCTTTCATAGTCACAGAGCCAATACAAAAAGGTCACCCTGTTTTTTCAATACTGGGGCTCGAGCCCAGAGCCACCTCACTAAGCTATATTTCCCGCCCATTTTATTATTAGTCACACTTATTGAGGAATGTGCCCATAGTTATGAAAACCTTAGGTTAGATGGGGAAGGTAGGCGATTGGCTATTAAATGGCTTAGGAGAGCCTGAGTCTTTTTGGCCCTGGACCTGTAACATCCCGTCTGCCCACAATCATGACGTTCCGTCAGCACAGGTCAAGTGCCTGCAGGATTTTTTTTTAAAACAGGGTTTCATTGCGTGACCGTGTCGCCCAGGGTCCTCGCACACTTGTGAAGTCAGCTGCTCCTCCGCCTCAACCTCCCCGGGAGCTGGGGCTTGCCGCATACCATGCGCAGCTTCTGCAGGATGTTTAACATACAAGCTGGGGCTGCTTCAGAGAACTGCATCTTGCAGGGGGCCTGAAAGTCAGGTGGGCACAGATCGGGTAGGCGGAGGGTGCGCTGCACCCCGAGCTCGGGGTCGGGCCTGTGGCTCTGGTGGCAAGGTCACTGAATGGATACGGAGGTCAGTGTGGGTAGCGCAGCGGGCAAAGGTTAAATGAAGGAATTTTCTTCTTTGGAAAAAAAATATTTTTAATTTGTAGTTTAAAAAAGACAAAATAGAGGCTAGAGGACTGGCCCAGCAGTTAAAGCACTTGGCTAGCTAGTGCTAAGTGCTAAGTACCTGAGTTCGACTCTCCAGCACCACATAAGCCAGGTGTGGTGGCCCACACCTGTGATCCTAGCACTCGGGAGGATGAGATGGGAGGTTTGCTGTGAGCCCAAGGCCATAGCTTAGTGATTAAAATCCTTGCCTAGTGTGCAGAAGACCCTGGATTCTAACACCTGGCAACACAAAACAACTAGCTGGGCGTGGTGGCACGCCTGTAAACCCAGCACTCAGGAGACTGAGACAGGAGGATTGCCTTGAGTTTGAGGCCAGCCTGGACTCCATAGTGAGCCCAAGACCTGCTGGGACTACAGAGTAAGACCCTGACTCAAAAAAATAATTAAATTTTAAAAAGACAAAATAAAATGTAACATCCTAGAGAATGGAGATAAAGTTCTTAGTAAAGCACTTCCTTAATATGCTCAAGGCCCTGGGCTCCACCCTCAGCACCACACACACACAAAAAAATTATTTATTTTGAGATAGGGTGTCACTCTGTAGTTCAGGTTGGTCTTGAACTCACTTTGTAGCCCAGGCTGACCTCAGATTCAGGAAAATCCTCCTGCCTCAGCCTCCCAAGTGCTAGGGTTACGGGCACATACACCATACCCAGCTCATGTGATGCTAGGGAAATTGAACTCAGGGGGCCTTGGGCTGTCTAGGCAAGTGCTCTAAGTGCTATCTATCCCTCCAGCCCCGATTTTTTTTTTTTTTTAATTTGAGACAAGGTTTCACTGTGTAGCCCAAGCTGGCTCTGACTTGAGATCCTCTTGCAAGTGCTGAGAATACAGGCCTATTAAATGTGAATTCAGTAGTGTTAAGTACGTTGTGTCTTTGGGTTACAGGTACCTGTTGCTCAATCAGGTTCTTTTTTTCTCAGTCAATACAGAAATATGGGTCAGAGTGGGACAGACTATAGAGTAAAAGTTTATTGAAAAGAGCAAGGGGCCGAGGACGTAGCTCAGTAGGTAAAGAACGTGGCCAGCATGCCCAAGGCTCTGCTTAGATCCCCCAGGACCATGTGCTGGTGCACACCTGAAATCCCAGCACTGGTAGGATGAGGCAGAAGGATTGCCATGAGTTCTAGGCCAGCCTGGACTACAGAAAGAGACCCTGTATCAAAAAGAAAGTGAGAGGAAGAACAAAAGCTTCCAGTTAGGGATGGACTCCAGGTGGAATGTTCGAGTCACCATGTAGTGAGTCTCTTTTTAAGGGTGTTTGGCTTTTCTGCATCTCCAGATGAGCCGGGGATTATGCTGCCATATCAGGTCAGCGGTTAGAGTGCTTAACTAGTAAGCACAAGGGTGATTTCCCAGCAGCACATACACCAGGTGTGGTGACACACACCTATAATCCCAGAACTGGAAGGCTGAGGCAGGGGGATTGCTGTGAGTTTAAGGCCAGGCTGGGCTACAGTCTCAAAAAAAAAAAAAAAAGCAAAAAACTGAGATTTGTATCCAGGCCTGGTGGTACAGGCCCGTTACTCTGCACACTGTGGGGCTGAGGCAGCAAGATTGCATGTTTTAAGACTGCGAGTAGTTTGGCTGCTAAGTCCCAGCTCCAGTGGGCTTCTGTGCCAGGTTTGTGACTCTATGAGCTTGAAAAAGTCACAGGTGACATGAGGCAGGTTGTGAAGAGGACACTTTATTGGGAAAAGTATAGACAGGGAAAGACGGGGGGTAAAGCTTCTGCTAGTCAGGAGAGGGCCCAAAAATGTGTGCCCACGAGGCTGTCTCTCTAGGTGTTTATATCAATGAGCTGGGTAAGGGCTTTTCCACGTCCTCAAGCAGCATTAGAAGTTCTCTCCCCAGGCTGGACGAATGGCACAGTGGTTAAAGCAGTTGTCTTGCAAGCGCATACGCCCTGAGTTCGATTCCTCAGCACCACACCAAAGCTGGGCGTGGTGGTGCACGCCTGCGATCCCTGCACTCCAGCAGGCAGATTGTCCTAGATCCAAGGACTACAGCAGTGAGTTCAGTCTCAAGAAAAGAAAAAAAAAAAAATCAAGAGAAGGTCTCTTCCCTTAAGATCTTCACCCCATTGTCTTTTTTTTTTT